>BTPG01000008.1:79289991-79459991 GCA_036245525.1 Semisulcospira habei | reverse complement strand
AAGTACACTTCTATTCAAATGAGACGCTTAGCATCTATTCCCAGATAGACCCACTCGGGGAGTATGAAACAATTACACTTCTATTCAAATGAGATGCTTTGCATCTCATTTGAATAGAAGTGTACATGTGGCGTACTCCCTGAACGGATCTGTCTGGGGAGTATTGGATGCCGTCTAGCCATCTTTAAATATTCATGATCTAGCACAAAACTTCAAAATATTTTTTTTCAAATAGCAAAGCAACAACTATTGTTAAACTTATATGTCAAACTCCTATAAGAATTTTTTTTAATGCACATGTAGTTTAGATTATTAAGTTTCAAGTTTAAAGAGGTTTTTTTTTTGTTTTGTTTTTTTGGGTGGGGGGGGGGGGGAGTGGAGGGGGGGGGTGGCATTCTCAAATCACGAAAATAGGAAGAGACTTTGAATAAAATTCATTCAATCTCACTTGGGTGTACTCCCGCAAAAGGTGCGGTATAAACACTCATAACTGACGTATAGATATACCGTCTGCAGGGGATTATGAAGATCTACTCCACTCGCAGACCTGTAAGGTATTTGGTGTTAAAGTGGAGCAATCTGCTACATTATTTTTCCAGACGACCTATTTTCCGCCACTTCCGGTCCAATTCTGGACCTGTCGACCCATGATTTGTCTCCCCTTCCTGTGCGCACAACGGCCTGCAGGGGGCGTTGCATGCCGCTTGGCGAGACTGAGATCCGTCAGCCAATCAAAGACGCCCAACCCCAGGCCTCGGGCGAGCTTAACTCATTCAAGGTGCTCCGCATTAATAGCTGCGGAAGTGTCGTACAGCGTTTCCGATGGCAACGCTATACGACACTTTCGCAGCTATTGATGCAGGGCGCCTGGAATGACTTGGAATCCTGCGAACGCTATTGCTACGTAAGGTGCCAGCTTCACTTATCAGCTAAGAGCCGGACCGAAATAGAGTGAATGAAACAGCCGGTCGTCAGTGAGTTCAAACCACGGTCTCCGCCTCTCTGCAGTGCGTCTGAACTGATCGGTGTTCAGGCCGTACTCTATACGCGATAGCTATCCCTGTCCCCTTTAACCCTGCCTCTATAGGGCCGTCCATTATCCTTGTGCCGTGGAGGTTAATCCGCGGTCTAACCAACCAGTCAGCGCAAGGGATTCAACTATGATTGATTGATTGATTGGTTGGTTGGTGGGTTGGTGGATTGGGGTGGGTTGGGGTGGGTTGGGGTGGGTTGGGGTGGGGTTGGGGTGGGTGGGTTGGGGTGGGTTGATTGGTTGGTTGGTTGGTTGATTGATTGATTGCGTGAGAGAGTGAGTGAGTGAATGAATGAATGAATGAAAACGAAAGACCAAGATTGAGGGTACTGCTTGATTATTTCGGCACTACTTTCCCAGACCGGGCGCCGAGCTAATCCGGCTCTGCCCTAGAAATATCACGGTCGTTCCAGACGTCAGTATTAAACTAGGACGGTAGCAAAAAAGTGGCAGGAGAGAGAGAGAACGCAGATGAAGGAAGGCCAGATGACAGCTCATTTGTGAAACGCGAGGTTTTCAATGTAAAACAATGAAAATCACGCTTTTCATGAAAACGGACTTCCCCAGTATCAAAACGTCTTCGGGCCCACGACGGCCGCAGTGGACCCGAGGACCTTTGCTTACTGGGTTACTGTTTATTATTATTATTATTATTATTATTATTATTTTAGTGGTGGTTGTGGTTATGGTAGTGCTAATGATGGTAGTGATGATAATATCTGGGTGTGAAGATTGACTCGACGCTCTCCATGCATGATCATATCAGTAGCGTCTGCCGAGCTGGTTTCCTTGAGCTGCGCAGAATCTCTTCCCTCAGACCGTATCTCACAGAAGGTACGGCGTCAAGACTTGTAAATGCATTCATTACTTCCAGGCTCGATTATTGCAATTCTGTACTGGCAGGTTTACCGGCAGATCAGATTTCACGCTTGCAAATGATTCAAAACAATGCGGCGCGTCTCATCTTGAAGAAACGAAAGAGAGACCACGTTACGCCTCTACTGAAGCAGCTGCACTGGCTGCCCGTCAAATTCCGTTGCCAGTACAAAATTGCAATTTTCGCCTATCGGCATTTTGACGGATCTCTCCCGCCGTACCTCTCTGCCAAGCTGTCTGCCTATCAGCCATCACGCACCCTCCGTTCCTCCCGTGAAAAGCTGTTAAAAATCCCGAAGCTCAACATGAAAACTGTCGGGGAGCGTTCTTTCACCTTTTTCGCCCCAAGTGTGTGGAACTCGCTGCCAACGGAAATACGGAATCTGCCCACATTGTCACAGTTCAAGGCTCACTTAAAGACTTTTCTTTTTTGTCGGGCATTTAACACTTAGCTCATATTTAGCTAACTGTTGACTGACTGCCACCTATTCTGATCCCAGAGGAAGTGAATGTAAGGTGTGGGGAAGGGATGGGGGTGGTTTAAAGTAGTGCATAATTGTGCGTGTGTGTCTGACAGAGAAAGGGTGTGCTGTTGTGCATGCGCAGTGAGTCCAGTGTTTTCCTGGAGAACAGCGCTATACAAGAACTATGTATTATTATTATTAATAATAATAATCATTATTATTATTGTTGCAATAGTTATTATTATTATTATTATTATTGCTATACTTAGTCTTATTCTTATTATTATTTATCATTTATTTAATTTTATTCCCAATTATCAACAAATTACGTTATGGTATCTTTTTTGTGATTTACACGTGTGTCCTTTTTTGCGTATTAAATGTAGCAACAGCAAGTTTGAAAACTGGTCCTTTAACCAATAACTTCTACCGTTTGAAAATAAAAGTTCATTGTCATTGTGACTGTCTTCGAATTCACAGGGCAGAACACATCCGGTCCACAAAATTAGGCGCATACGTCCTAGGATTCACCCGGTTAGCTCCTGGGGGCCTCAGTGAAGAAAAAAACATGTTCCGTTTCCGGTCTTGACCTTATTTATGTTGCCCACAGTACTTACCGGAAGACACGTACGCAGACCCACAATGGTTGTCTCCCTCTCGAGTGTGCGGCAGGCCAAACAAATAGTACGAAGACTTCTCTCGCCACCTGCGGCTGGTTACCGACAGGAAGCCCAAATCTATTTTCTGATACTATATGTACATCACAAGACGGTTATCATTGCCGCGGCGTCACATGTGTCCTGCTCCGGATTCTGACATTGCGGCTATACTGTGTGTTGGTCTGTGATTTGGGACCTTACGGCCCGAAAAATCACAGAACAGCACACATGGTTGTTAATGCGTAGCGACTGGCTAATAGCCGACGCTGTTGTTACGTTTGTGGTTGTATTATTAATATTATTATTATATATTTTTCATTTATTTAATTTTTTTTTTGGGGGGAGGGAGGGGGAGGGAGGGGGGAGGGAGGGGGGAGGGAGGGGGGGCTTGTGTGTGTTGATCCGATGTTCAGTTGAGTTATTTTAGATCAAAATCACGTACCCTTTTAGTATGATTCATTTTCTTTTGCATGGAGCATTGCGATTGCATTGGTTTTTGTTGTTGTTGTTTGTTTTGTGTGTGTGTGTGTGTGTGTGTGTGTGTGTGTGTGTGTGTGTGTGTGTGTGTGTGTGTGTGTGTGTGTGTGTGTGTGTGTGTGTAAGTAGAATGTTGCACATTTCGCTAAATTGTTGCAAAGCCGACCTAGATATAGCTGAAAGGTTCTGGAAAAGGCGCGATCGTTCTAGTGACCTCAGACTGACATGACGTCAAAGTTTTACAGTACACATGTTGGCTACATTTCGTAACATTTACGTAGTGCACCTAGACTTTAGTGGAAGATTGTAGATAGATCTAGAGTGTTCTTTTTATGAATATTAATGAGTTTTGGTTACGTTTTCTTTTCTGATTGGTTGAGTTGTGTAATTTGCGGGATTATTCTGGAAATCTGTAATACTATAAAAGAGGGTGTTAGGAAATATATGCATGCATTGTATGAGGAACACAGTGTATAATGTTTGGATGCAGTGTATGAGAGACACAGTGTCTCAAAGCGTGAATACATGTGTGAGAGATAGTGCATCAAACTGTGGATGCATTTTGCTGAGAGTGCATCGTGAGAATAAAGTGCTGTTGTAACTGTTACTCCAGTGTGGTCTACAACCTTGTGCCACGTGTGACGAGTTGCAACCGAGTGAGGTTTTTCTACAAGAACCCTACGTGAGTGTGTTTGGTGTGACTGCATCATACTACGACTACTACCACGTAACAGCTGTTCTTAATGCGACGGGCCCCCAGGTAGCAACTTTGAAAGTATGATTCGTCCCAAAAATGCGTTTGTTGTTTATGCGTTTTTCTCATTTATGTAACTGGTTTCAGCTAGGCAGAAAGTTTAAAAAACACTTGTTTACGTGTTTATTAAGAGATACTATGATAGGGTTGTTTTTGTTCGCTTGTGTTAGGAGGTTCAGGTCGGGCTGGGGCCGTTGGCGCCAGCCATGAGACGCCTTGGCGACGAGCATCACCCACCTTCCCGAGCCATTGTCCATTTGTTGTTTGTAAACTGTTCTGTGAGTGTGACTGATTGAGAGTTGCACCTGAGGTGGCGAGACACATTTTCATGTATGTAGCAACATGTATTTGGAAGTTGTTGGTTGGTTGGTTGGTTGGTTGGTTGGGGGGTTGGTTGGTTGGGGGGTTCGTGGTTGCTTGGTTGGTTGGTTGGTTGAATGAATGAATGAATAAATGAATGAATGAATGAATGAATGAATGAATGATTGATTGATCGTTCGATTGGTGGATGGATTGATCGATTTATTGATTCTATTGACTGATTGCTATTGTTTTTATTTTGTTATGTGTAAGCCGGACAGTACCGTACACGCGTCAGAAAAATGCATGAATAATACTCATGAAATTTTCCATCGATCAAAACTCCCCACCCCCTCCCCCGGCTCCAACGCCACAACCACTCTCTCCCCCCTCCTCCCCGCTGCTTCCCGCTCCGCTGGTAGAGAAATACATCAAATACACTAAACGCAAAACAATGCACAACTCTGGATTTCCTACATATCAAACAGAGACATATCGTTAATATTTCATATCCTCATTTTTCATCGCTGGACACCCGCGGCTCAGGATCCAGGACACATTTGGAAGGCAAAAGTTGTAAACTTGAAGTAATGCCATCATGGCGCGGCGGAAACACAAAACATTAAAAAATCCTAATGATGATATGAAAGCATGCACTGGCACCCTTGATATAAAGAGAGAATTCCCTCCCTTGACGGAAAATATTCCCTCCCCTGACACCAGCACACATCGGAGGGAGCAAAATAAAAATCTTGCACCGAACCCTCGACTGGCAGGACTGGGATGTGAATGGAATCAGCAAGAGACATAGATCCTCATGAGCCCCCGCAATGGCGGGGGCTCAAGAAGATCTATGCCTTTTGCCGAAGAGTCTTATTTGCATCGAGAATATTAATGAAGGCAGGGGAAATGTTATTGCTCATAACTGCCGCCACAACGCCCGCATTACAAGATGCGGGATCGGGGACATTGGACCGCCAGATTCCTTGCAGAACGCATCCGCAAAATAGTTCGATTCTCGTGAACCTCCACTCTGAAAAGGTCAGGGGGCGTTCGATAACAATTATACGGGCTGAGAAATATGACACCTCGAGAGAGAAAAAAAAAACAAACTTTTTTTCCCCCTTTGAAAGACAATGGTCAGATTCTTCCACGTGCAAAACAGAAGAGATCCTGCGTGCTCGCAAACTAAGATAGATAAGAAGTGCGTTGATTTCTTGTCTGTCTGTCTGTCTGTCCGTTTTAAGAAGAGGGTTAAAATCTTTTTCTCAAAGTGGACAGAGAGACAAAGAATACAACAAAGAACACAGTTTATTAACCTTCTCCCTGTCGCTCAACGTACTCTGTACGTACGTTAATGTTTCTGACATCTGGCTTCAATCAAGGACTAAAAGATAAAACCGTCCAAGAAACGTGGATACAAATTGGTCTGAGCAAGAGACATAGATCCTCATGAGCCCCCGCAGTCGCGGGGGCTCATGCGGATCTATGCCTCTTGCAAATGGATCGGGTTCACTGTTCCTCGGGGCAGGAAATTGATTAAATTATGTTCTTGGTTGGGAGTTTCTATCCCCTCTTGCAGCTGGATGGTATTCTGTTGGTCCCAGAAGTTAAAAATCATTGAAATGGAAGTAATTTGCCGCGATCACCGTTTTAGTAACCAACGTCATCAAACATTACGTATCTGGTCACGTGATACCCAATACTGATAAACAAATCAATCACCATTCTTTGTTTTCAGCGAGCTATTTTTAATGGTAGCAACAAGTTAATTTGTAGACGAAACCGGCCCACGAGATTACCCTGTCTTCGTGCCCAGCAAGTAAATGGAAGCTTTCTCGAGGCCAGACGAAACAAAAGCCGGCCAAATTTAATAAAGGGGAGCGAAGTCTGGTCACGGGGCGAGCAGAAGGTCTGGGAAGGACCAGTGCCAGAAGATGTTGGTTAAATTAACTGGCCCTCAACACACATCAGACGACAAGCAACTTAGCGAGGAAACATCACAACCCCGTCTGACCAGAAGTCACACGCTGGCACAGTGAGTGGCAGTGTCCGCCGCTAGAAATGTTGTCTGTGAAACCTTCCAAAACACTGACCGACAGGTGACTGACAAGCGAATTAACGACCCCAAAAATTGTTCTGAGATTGTTCCAGAATAGGTAGGCGCTTGAAGGCACCTAGCCGCTATTCTGGCACCATCCTTGAACTGCTGACACACGCTTTTAAAGAACAAGCAACAATGTGTTTTATTGGTTTTTTTGGTTTCAAAGCGTACGTGTTCCTTCTTCGTTGATTATATCTTGACTGCTGATTACATTGTTTGCCTTAATAACACCAATAACACAAATAACACCAAGAAAGGGAGATTTTCAGTGGGTTAATGTGCTCATTTCAATTAACCCCTTTGACGAACCTCATACTACTGCAAGAGGCGAAGATCCTCATGAATCCCCGCTTTGCGGGTGGGTCATGAGAATCTATACCTCTTGCTCAAACGCTTTGCACCCATGTTCCTTTGAGGGCGGGGGATTTTGGACGTTGAATTTACAATTTCAAAAACACGATCTGCGTCCACTGGCAGTGAAGGGATTAATTCAGAGACGTGAAAGCAGGGAAGAGCGAGAATAAATGTATGAATGAATGAATGAGCGAGCGGGTGGACGGACGGACGAACAAACAAACGAACGAACGAACGAACAAATGATGAATTGACCAAAGTTGGGCACAATGATAAGCTGTGCCAGCGATCTGTCTAGTCGTGTTTGAGTCCACTAAGTAGAGAGGCACAGTTCCTAGTTTTTCTATCCGTTTAGCGAGACTTGGTCAGCGCCACCTCTAGCCTGGTGTCTGTCCCTGATAAGGGCCAAGCCAACAGGTGCAGATACCTCAGTTTAAAAGCAAGCCAACATTGACGGGGATTTTAAATTGTAAAAAGGAGCATATTATCCGAATGCAGCACGTCACTGATGGTGCCAAAAGAGCTTGGCGCCTAGAGGCGCCAAGCTATTCTGGCACCACCCTTGAGCAATATGCATCGTGGTCGGGGACAAGGACAACATAAACCCAAACTACTTTTGCACAGTACAGGATAACGTCAGAGCAAGATGACACCACCTTTATGCTAATAAAACTACAATGCGCAGAAGGCCATCTGGCATTGGGACACCGCAACGCAACTACCGCGAGACGAAAATGCGGAGTGTGCTAACTAGCGTATCTCTCTAAATGAGGAGTGTGTTAATTAGCGTATCTCTCTAAATGAGGAGTGTGTTAACTAGCGTATCTCTCTAAATGAGGAGTGTGTTAACTAGCGTATATCTTTCTCCCTATTGACGTCGTCGAGGAACTTGCACCTCAGATGTTGCAGTGGCATCTTGCAAGTGGCAGACTTACTCCTAAACCACAGACACTGTGGTCATGTGGTGGGTTGTGTGTGTGTGTGTGTTTGTGTGTGTGTGTGTGTGTGTGTGTGTGTGTGTGTGTGTGTGTTTGTTTGTTTTTTGTTTGTTTGTTTGTTTGTTTGTTTGTTTTTTGTCTGTCGGGATGTCGGGTGGAGGGTGGGGGGTTCGGGCCAGAAGATGGATGAGATACTGAGCAGTGTGTGAGTAATTTTTTTTTTTTTTTTTTTTTTTTTTTTAACACTATTGTCATAATGTGGGTGAAACCGTACGCGCGCATGTGATCCCAACGAAAGAAAATTTGTCTGCCAAACTGACACAATAAAGTTTTTGAATTGAATTGAATTGACTTGAATTGAATTGAATTGAATAAAAGTTCTTTCTCGTTCTCTTGTTTACCGGCTGTAACGCTTTACCGCCGGAAGCTATGCAGCTACCAGTCAAAATACCGTCCAGGTTTGACAAGTTTTCGAGGACTTGCTCTGGACATTTTAGAACCTGTTTGAACCATTCAAGCTTTCTAACCGATCTAACAATAAAGGAGTCCTCTAAAACGGCCCAAACAATGATGATGATGATGATAATGATGATGACGAAGAAGACAATGATGATATTGATGATGATGATGATGGTGATGACGACTGATGACGACGGTGATGGTGGTGATGATGAGATGATGATGATGATGATGATGATGATGGTCTGTACTGATCTGTACCAGAACTGCAATATGCAAGTTCAACTCCAAAATATTATAAGTTATTGGTAGCAGGGGAGGTCAAAGTAACCATTGTACCCCGAAGGCCTGAGGTGTATAATGGTTACTTTGACCTCTCGAAGGCCTACAATGGTCCTTGCAGCAAACCCCAGCTACCAATAACCAGCGCCGGATGAATCAGTTTTCCAGGGGGTTGCTCAACTTTGTTTTTCTATTGCCAGGCTCTAGTATATATCAAAACACCAGAACCGAAACTGTTCTTCTGACGTTTTTGAAAGTTTCTAACTGGTGTTACGTACGGCACTGAAACACAAGCGTTACAACTTAATTTTAAACACACTTATTTATAGTTTGATGCCAGCCGGTGCGGGGGGTGGGGGGGGGGGGTGCTGTTATACCAAAGCACCCAGACTGTATCCGGCCCTGAATAACGTATTTGTTTTCATTCCTCCGCTAATTTCGTGAAATTAGACAAGTTGATCAAACTTCGAACGTCGATGGCATCTCCTATAACTGACCTAAATACATGTTCTGAGCGAGCCCCTGCAGTTGCAAGGGGTCACGAGCATGCGCAAACGCCGCTCTTGCTGGCAGCATCTCAATTTGACTTTTGGAAAGCGCTATTCGAACCGCACTGTCTACATATTTTCAGAGTAATTCCATTTAACTGTGAGTACGTGTTTTCCAATTGTTTATCACTAAAAAAAAAATCGTTCCGAATTTAATATTCGGCATTGAATCGACAATCTTGTGACAGTGATTTGGTGCGCCATTTTCGATCCGGAGAAGTCTTGCGCTATTTTTAGTTTCGTGCATTTCAACGGAAAATATTGTTCAACACTGGATGTTGTCGTCTTTAAAACAACTCTAGAGCGCATATTGTTACCAACAATGCGAAGATGCTATGTTGTTTGGCGTGTGTTACGCTCTTTTTGTCGAACAAAGCTGGTACTCGAGAGTCAAAAACGAGGTCATAACGCGTCGTACAGCGGGATACAAAAAGCCCGCTATTAGTAACTATAAGGTTGTTGTTTTTTTTACCTCGGTCAGGTGGTACAGTTTGCGCTAAAGGGATTGATCGTGTGACTTATGGATAAAAACATGGTCACTTTAAATATAGGGCGCCACTTTGGTACCGGTTTCAGGCCACTTTATAAAGTTCAAATACAAGCGATCAAAATTTCAGAAACTTCAGTAGCTGAGCTGACCCTTCGCACCACGTGAATGTCCTGTGTGTGTGTGTGTGTGTGTGT
Organism: Semisulcospira habei; assembly: GCA_036245525.1. NCBI lineage: Eukaryota > Metazoa > Mollusca > Gastropoda > Semisulcospiridae > Semisulcospira > Semisulcospira habei. The sequence goes on along the minus strand of BTPG01000008.1, from coordinate 79,450,059 downwards.
GTCACGTCAGCGTGCGTGTTGGGTTCAGTTCGCGGCGCTTTGAGCCGATTCGCAGAATTGGGAATAGCGCCTATATAGCATTATTATTATTATTATTATTAATACTGTATTGTATCCCTCGTTTCGACATTGACCCCACTCCCTGACAGTCGGTACCACACGCATACATTCCTCTTCCCCATCCCACACCCCAACCTCCTCCCCCAATGAGCAAAAGGCCATCGGGCCGAAGTCGGGCCCCACCCCGGCCGCAGACTCTCCCTCCCGCCACTCCTATTCACAATCTTGTTCCTCACCTCCCGTGAGTGTCCAAATCATGTTTCCGATAGTGCCGGCGGCGCGGTACGATAGGCCGAGGGAAATCGATCAGACTGAAGACCGGGGTATTCGTTTAACAGCTAAAACCGTTTTTAATATTTAATAAACAGCGAATCAATAGATTGTTTCTCACACTGTGTGTGCGTGTGTGTGTGTGTGTGTGTGTGTGTGTGTGTGTGTGTGTGTGTGTGTGTGTGTGTGTGTGTGTGTGTGTGTGTGTGTGTGTGTGTGTGTGTGTGTGTGTGGAGGGGGGGGGGGGGGGGCGGGGGTCAGATACACTACCGTCAATGGTCCAGACGAGAGAGATTCAAAGTCATGTTGAAACAACAAGTTTGCGGGAGGTTCACGTTTCTCTTCCAGCGCGTCGCATTGTCTGCGTCAGACCGATCCATGTACAGGAGACACAGATTTCCATTTGAAAAAGGCACAGATTTGTTTTTGAATTTGCAAATGTCGTAGATGTTCATGCGCTCCTGCAACCGCAGGGACTCATGAACATCAATGCTTCTTGCCAACTTTAGATCGGTTCCGTCACATAAATATTTCACTGCCGAGAGAACGTGAACACAATCCAACTGCAAGAGACATATAGATCGTCATCATGAAGATCTATGTCTCTTGCTGACACCACTTTGTATCTATGTTCCTTGGACGGCTGGGAATCGTTGTCGCTGAATTAACCCATTCAGCCCTGACGCACGGCTACAGCAGGAGATGGATCGACCATGATAATTCAAGGGTGCCAAGCTAATCTGGCACTACCCTTGAATTATTTTTTATTTTGATTAATAGAACTTTATTGCCATATGAAATAATACATTAGGAAATCGTTGAGGTGCTGCGCAACTTAAACAGAAGAACATTAAACACATCAAAATATAATTAAGCTACTCACGTGCACACACACACACACACACACACACACACACACACACACACACACACACACACACACACACACACACACACACATACACGCACACCCCCGTATGCCTTAGTAACTATTGTGGTCTAAACATAAAGGCAGTAAACACGGTTATCATGGTCAATCCATCTCCTGCAACTGGTGCATTGTCATTAGATGACGCTTCCAAAATTTGTGAAATACGGCCGTCGGGCTGAATGAGTTAACAAATATTTCAGAAGCACAATCCACGTCCATTGGCAATGAAAGGATTGAAGAACTGTTCCGTGTCGAAGTCTGGGGCCGTTCCTTCAGACATTTTATTCTCTGAGGAGTCAGGAGAGTGCGAAGACAATAATATTACTTAGCCCGCAATCTCACCTTGGGGTGGGGGTGGGTAGAGGGGAGCGGTGTGGGGTGGAGAGCACCATTTCATTTCAAAAGAGTAGCGGCGGCGGGAAAAAAAAATCATTTCAAGAGCGATTGTTGTCTCCCTACAGACTTTTCTAACTACGTCTGTAAAACGTTGATTGGCCAGAATGCCAGAGGGTTTTCTATTGCTATTTTTATCAATAAACAAAACACGTCACTCTCCCTAGAGTTGTGCGTAAACGAAAAATATTTAGGGGCTAAGTTTGAAGTAAACCATGATACACGATTTTTGACAAAAGCTGTCAAGCGGGGAAAGCAGATCGACTAAAAATAGTCCCTCACGGCTGCGGAAACTGCTCAAGATGAACCCATGACTGTGGAGAGAATTCCATCAGGTCAAAGTTTACCTAATTACAAACTGTTTATTTTTCCATTTGATGATGCTCATTGTTATTGTGATCATGTTGTACACGTTCACTATAAAAATAACTTCATAGACAAGTAATGTTTAACAAAAAGAAAAGAATGATGCGCATTGACTTTCGGGATCAACTAAAATAGGTCAACTTCCACCAACGTCATTTTGTCGTTGAGTAGGCTGAGAAATGGCACGGTTATTTCGAAACAAACAAAGCAGTTGGTTGGTTGTACATTGCTTAACGTCCCGACAGCAACAAGACTTTATCAGGACGTGCCTGCACTGCTTGTGAAAAAAAAAAATCTAAACAGAATATTAATATTGAATGCATGTCGCCAGCCGGTCTAATACGCTAAATAAACCTAAGACCATTTAGCAACACACATCCAATATCAAGAGCTACAGTCAGCGCAGACAGTAGGGAGAGTTTAAAAAAGGAAAATACAGGTGAATGGATGACGAAGGGTAGACAGAAACACATGCCCCAGAATAGAGGGGAAAACCCACCCTGTGGGGCTGACCAGGGTGACCCTGGGAACTAAAAAGTAGTTAACCCCACTCAAGTCCCCCAGGGCAGACCCGGGTGGGGGACAAACAAAGTAGGTTAGAGCGACTGGCGATCAACTCGTCTGTAAGTAAAAAGTGTTTGGGAGACGACACTAGCGCAATAAAATTGCCTATAATTACAGCGGTCAGCTTCACAGCGGGCTGGTTTGCTGAAACGTGCGATTACAACGGGTTATCAACTCATTAACACATTTTGCCCCAGGACTCGAAATCCGCAAATGTTGAAGTTGCCCCCTGAAGACTGTATTACACTTCTGGAAACAGATCGAGCGTGATAGTTCAAGGGTTGTGCCAGAATAGCTTGGCGCCCATGGGCGCCAAGCTATTCTGGCACAACCCTTGAACTATCACGCTCGATCCATGTCTTGCCGTGGCGTGTCAGAGTTGCATGAGTTAAGCTGCGTATCCGGATGTCGTTCGTCTCGAATGAGTTAACGTTGTCTTGTTTCACGTCATAGTGTCTACCCTTTCATGTTGCAGGGAGTAGGTCGCCATAACTTGGCTTACTGATGTTGTTTAAAGCGACCTGCTTCAGGCTATAATGGGTTAATACTTAGCAATATCGACTTTATAGATGTTACTTGTATGTCTTACAATAATGCTGCACATTAAAAGGGCTGATTTTAACGCATTCAGCCCCGACTCACCACGTCAAGACATGGATCCAGCGTGATAGTTCAAAGGTGGTCCCAAGCTATTCTGGCAGCACCCTTGAACTATCACGTTTGATCTGTCTCCAGAAGTGGTTGGTTGTAGTTGGTTGTACATTGCTTAACGTCCCGACAGCAACAAGACTTTGGGCTCAGGACGTGCCTGCACTGCTTGTGCAAAAAAAAAAAACAACTAAACAGAATATTGAATGTATGTCGCCAGCCGGTCTAATACACTGAATAAACATAAGACCATTTAGCAACACATATCCAATATCAAGAGCTACAGGCAGGCAGCGCAGACAGTAGGGAGAGTTTAAATAAGGAAAATACAGGTGAATGGACGAAGGGTAGACAGAAACACATGCCCCAGAATAGAGGGGAAAACCCACCCTGTGGGGCTGACCAGGGTGACCCTGGGAACTAACAAGTAGTTAACCCCACCCAAGTCCCCCAGGGCAGACCCGGGTGGGGGTCTCCAGAAGTGTAATACGGCCTTCAGAGGGCATCTTCAACATGTGGGGATTTCGGTTCTGGGGCAGAATGTGCTCATTACGAGTTTGAACGACGTAAAATGCAAGACGCATCTGCTCTTTTAACTCTTTGTACGTATGGCAGTTCCCTCGATGCGCATGAGGGCCAGTAGAAACCTGCTGTGTGTGTCTTATATACATGGATCGTGAAAAGAAGGGTAAAACAGTCTTAGCTGAGACAGGATACCATTGACAAGACAAGGAGAACCCTCTGTAACGGCACATTCTAGCAATCGGAGCCAGCAGATCGCATTTACGTCGCGCACACAACACAGGACTACAAAGAAACCACTGAACTTCAAAGAGTCCTATAATCAGAGTACGTCTGATGGGGATTTTACTAGGAGGACCCTGGTCTTTCGTCTGGCTGAAGGGCTTCACCTCCTGTGTGCGTGTGGCCGCTGGTACTTCTCACTACCGGTTACCGCAGACCATTTCATCTTTCATATTTCAAACCCGTGAAACCCTCACAGGAACATGCATTCAAAGTGGTGTCAGCAAGAGACATAGATCCTCATGAGCCCCCGCGTTGCGGGGGCTCATGAGGATCTATGCCTCTTGCTGACACCACTTTAATGCGGGGGATCATGAGGAGCTATGCCTTTTGCAGTTTGAACCCTTTGACATTTTCTCGGCAGTCGAGGGTTTGAAAGTGCTTCTCAGTGTTCAAGGCTGTCGTTAAGCCAAAACGTTTCCGCCCCAATTACTACCGACACTGTACACTACGAGTGCTGAACGCCTTATTTGACTTCAAGCCACGTAGGGAGGTTGGGGGATGGGGGGGGGGGGGGGGGGGGGGGAGGGATTCGAAGATATTCTGCCATGAATTTCTTACCCCTGAGTATCTGCGGATCCCGTCAAAGGCACGGAACTCTTGTTAGTGTTAGAAAAATCTTCGCCGGCTCTCTTACCCTTGTGGCAATGCCCTCAGACGTAGCAGATAATCTAGATCCAGCAAGAAGTATAGATCCTCATGAGCCCCCACAAATGCGGGGGCTCGCGAGGATCCAAACCTTTTTCTTTTTCTGCTGGCTGTTGTTTACTTTGTCCTGACAGTGAAGGGGTTACGAGCGAACATGAAAGAGACCGTGGCCTTTGTTCAAGCAGGATGCTGCATCTACAGTCCTGTCATTGACGCTCTTCCGACGTCCGCTTTGCTGTATAGTCTCGAACCCTCTCAGTCCAAGAGAAAAATTGGACCCCAATTTAAGAACTCTGCCAAGCATGACACGCGTGGCACGCGAGAGATGAATCTACCGATAGTTCAAGGTACGTGCCCGATTATCTTGGTATCTTACGTCAACAGTGGATTCAATTCAGTTCAAGTCAAGTCAGTTCCGTTTGAAAAAGTTTAAATCAGTTTGATTCGATTCGACTGATTCCATTCTTTCGATTCGATTTCAATTTAATCAATTCAGTTCAGTTCAACTCAGCTCAGTTCAATTCGATTCAATATTTAATTCAATTCAATTCAGTTGAGTTCAATTCAATTCAATTCAATTCAATGCAACTCAACTCAAGTTGAAATGAGGTGTTTTCTCCATTCCATATTTATCCATAAAAGGCAATTACAATTTCGCAAAGGCAAATTACTCTTACAGTCCATTTCACTTTTGGAAACTCTGCTAAGCAGTTCAAACATGGCTTAGGAGGTGGATCGATAATTCAAGGGTAGTGCGTGGTTAACTTGGCGTCTGAAAAAGTGAAAAGCTAATCAGGCATTACCCTCGAATCCGGCATTATGCTTGAACTATCAAGGTCGATCAATCTTCTGCGGTTGGCACGGGAAGTGAGAGAGTTACCGACAGTATGATCCATGTTTGGCCTGTTAACGCGTCCTCCGTGCTTGATGGTGGAGAAGACGCTCTGGGTATTTTTCTCGACAGACAAGACGAAGACAGCTTTCATGTGGAAAAAAAAAATCATACTCGTGATTTTCTCTTCGTTGTACTTTTGACGAAAATAGAGAAGAGAAAGCAATGTTTTACATAATCCTCTTTGTAACAAAAGACGTGGAAAAGGGCAGCTGTTAGGCATTAGGGTCTTAATCTCTTTACTGGCAGTAGACGATAAAAGCATGCCTTTAAACACAAAATAATTCCACTAATCTAAATAAAGATTATGGCATCATCAAGAGGCATAGAACCTCATGTGCCCTCGCATCTGCGGGGGCTCATGAGGTTCTATGCCTCTTGCATTTGGGTAGTTTCCGTATTCCTGCAGTGAAATATTTAAACCCGAACATTTTGCTAAGGCCATCTCCCAGCATGGAAGGTACACGCGCTTGGCTAGCTAGACTAAAAGAAGGGTCTAAAACCATTAACCGCAAGGACCAAAAGCAAACATCACCCAAGCGCAAGAGACATAGACATACATCCTCATGAGGATCTACGCCTCTTGCGAAACACTTCTTCCCATCCACGTTCCTTGGGCCGCTGGGTCTGTTTGGCGTTCAGCTAGCAGATACTTCATAAATTCAATCTGCGGCCACTGGCAGTGGAGGGGTTAATAAAATATGGTGTCGGCAAGTAAGTAAAATGTATCCTCATAGAGGACTTTCAGAACAAGGTGCCCGTCCTATCAGAAGAAGGCAGAAAACAATGGCCAGCTCAGACACGATGTGAGGTATGTGTTGTTTAACCCATTCAGCTCTGACGCATTACAGCAGGAGATGGATCGACCATGATAATTCAAGGGTAGTGCCAGATTAGCTTGGCGCCGACAGGCGCCAAGCTAATCTGGCACTACCCTTGAATTATCATGATCGATCCATCTCCTGCAACAGGTGCATAGTCGTTAGGAGACGCCTCCAAAATTGGAAAATACGTGCGTCGGGCTGAATGAGTTAAGTAAATCCGAATTTTAATGATTGACACAGTATCGAAAGATCAATTTTTTTTCCCAACAAATAAACGCACAACTGTGTTTGCTGAACACCAACCCAGGTGGCGAGACCCTCTGTAGCACTAGTGAAACTGAAGAGTTTTAGACGATCACTGGGCTTCTTGGGGATCCTAGCTTTACTTTCGAAAGAGTGGTTTGAGGGCTTTCCGGAGTACAGAGATCGTGAGTTGTCACCTCGGAACCGCCTGTTAAAAGTCTAAAGTAACCTTTTCGCTACCAGCGAGCACGAATTTCGCGTCTGAGGCGCGGACTGCACACAGAGCGACATTCGCGTGAAGAGCACAGACGTGAATAATAATAATAATTACAGTATTTATAATGCGCTTATCTTATAATAATGATAACTCTAAGCGCGCGCTCACAACTCGCGCACACATGCGCCCGCACGCTTTTGACAATGACTCACGTACCACGAGATACATTACGACAGTCAGCTTGGGGTGGGGGAGTGTGGTGGCGTTATAGTGCTAGAACTGTTGAATTAGGTGAGTTTTGAGGGCGGACTGGAAGGAGGAGAGGTCAAAGGTAGGCACGAGAAACACAGGGCCAACAAGAGACATAAACCCTCATGAGCCCCCGCGACTGCGGGGGCTCATGAGGGTTTATGTCTCTCGCAGTTTGGTATCGTTAGTCTTGCCCCGGCAGTTAAGGTGTTAAACTGAAATGCACTGCGGATCGCGTCTGTGAGAAGTAAGCTGCACGGATTAACTTCGTTACTGCCAGCGGCCACGAACCGCGTTGTTGAAACCGTTGATGAGTTACTGCAGGTTTTAACCGGTTGGTTGAGTAAAAACGATAGAAATGGACAAGCAACAGACATAGATCTTCATGATGAGTATCGTGTATGCCTCTTGCAGCTGGTGTTTTTTTCTTCTTGTATTCATGTTTGTGTTAAGCTCTTCATTGTCAGTGGATGCATCTTTTTTTTTTTTCAATCTTTAAAATTTCCAACGCCAATAGTCTAGCAGCTTTTCGCAATTTCTGCAGACTAAGTAGTTCGTCAAAAGAGTAACAATGGTTTGCAGGTACGAAACGAAAGTACTAATGCCATATAGTTTATGCATGGCAACAATATTTGTCCTTAGGATGGAGACATTTTTGTAGAAGTGTTTTTCGAAAGCTATTTTTCGATGTGAGGGAACCAGTCCTAGTACACCGCCCGGATAAGGTGCAAGACATTTTTTGTGCATAACATTGAAAATTTCAAGCAAACAAGTTACAAGTTTATTCCAGTGAGTAAATTAAAATCATCAGCAAGTAAACATGCATACATATATACGATAAAATAAGTTTAAAAGTATTATTTTTAATGCGGTAAGCATGGTCGCGTCGCTAGTTTCAAAATGGCGGTCAGCGAGAAGCTTCTAAAGAAGTCAATCAGACGCGCACGGTTGATGAAGCTTTACTTTGCTCCTGAATTGAAACAGAGATTATTTTCGATTTGAACATCTTATCAACGTCAAATACGTTATTTTTCCTGGTCTTGAAAACAGCCTTTTCCATAGAACTCGGTCTTTTGTGGGAGGAAAGCATATCGAAAGTAAACTCCCTTTTTCATGTTGTGCAATGTGTCTGCCGACCATCTTCAACATTCTGAAGACTTTTTGGCCGGATACAACATGCATGTTGTTCGTCTGTTTTTCAGCCTAACGGCTCTAAGTGCAGGTCTGCTCTTTTTGTTTATTTTATTAGTGGAGATGGGATTTTTAACTGGTCAAGCACACTCGTATCCGACTGGTCTTAAGCACAAGCCAGGCAGAGTGAAATCCATCTCCGAACCGTTTCCATCAAAATCACCATGTTCAGCTAAACACCTAAATATAAAATTTTAGTTTTTGCAACCAATTCAACCAATCCGCACTCAAGTACTCACAAGGACTCTTATGATTAAGCTTTATCAGGACTGCATGAGACACAATACATTATAGTAGCCCTCTCTATTATATTACACGTTTTATTTATTTATTATTGATTCATGTATGTATTCACTTACATATTTATTATTATTTATCCTTTTAATTATGGATGGAAGGAATTCCTTGATGCACATGATCACTATAGTGGTATGGTAGTGGTCACCAAGGAGAGGAAATTTGTTTTCAATATGCTTACATCTGTGCATGTTCATAATCTATCCTTTACTTAACATGCATATTCATAGGTCCCAGGTATCCCCAACTTATTTTATTAATTTATTATTTTGTTTGTTTGTTTGTTTGTTTGTGATGTATGTTTGCACATACACATCAGCATAAAATGATTGATTGTACATTGTTTAACGTCCCGACAGCAACAAGACTTTCTCAGGACGTGCCTGCACTGCTTGTGAAAAAACCCAAACTAAACAGAATATTGAATGTATGTCGCCAGCTGGTCTAATACACTAAATAAACCTAACTAGACCCTTTAGCAACACACATCCAATATCAAGAGCTACAAGCAGTGCAGGCAGTAGGAAGAGTTTAAAAAAGGTAAATACAGGTGAATGTACCAAGGGTAGACAGAAACACACGCCCAGAATAGAGGGGAAAACCCACCTTGTGGGGTTGACCAGGGTCACCCTGGGAACTAAAAAGTAGTTAACCCCACCCAAGTCCCCCAGGGTAGACCTGGGTGGGGGACATCAGCATACAAGATGAGAACATACATAATACACATATATGATGTGAACATAACATGTACACATATATGGTAATAGGTGCATACCACCCGCTCCCCACCCCACATACAAAACCACAGAACAAACATCTGTGCATGTTCATAATATATCCTTTACTTGGTATTCATATGTCCTAGTTATTTAAATTTATTATTTATTTTTATTTGTTTGAAAAGTAGGTTTTGTTCATATGCTGATGTTCACATACACATATATGGTAATACTGCCCACTCCCAACCCCACTCCACAACCAGAGAACACCCACCAAACGACACTTACATCTGTGCATGTTCATAATCTATCCTTTACTGAGCATTCATATGTCCCAGGTATCTTGACTTACTTTATCTTTTTTATTTAACCGCCATGAGATGGCATTGGTCGCCTGCTCGACATTAAACCCAAATAAGTATATTATTTAAATTATTTATTTTGTTTGTTTGTAATGAAGGTTTTGTACATACACATCAGCAAACAAGAAAATATACACATATATAGATGGTAATAGGTGCCATACTGCCTGCTCCCAACCCTTACCTAAATACACACATAAAACCGCAGAACATCTACCAAAAGAAGGACATACACATCTGTGTATGTTCATAATTTTTAATCTATCCTTTACCTAGCATGCATATGTCCCAGGTACCTTAGACTTACTTTATCTCATTTATTTAAATTATTTATTTATTTTGTTTGTTTGTAATGTAGGTTTTGTACATACACATCAACATACAGCTCAAGAACATACACCATGGTGCCCCTGTGCATGTGGCCACCAGTACTATTCTGTCAGATCTGTCACACCCAGCCAATCATCTCTTCGAGCTTCTGCCCTCTGGCCGGCGGTTTCGTGCTTTTAAAGCCAGAACCTCTCGATTCAGATGCAATTTTTTTTCCCAGAAGCTGTCCTCAATACATCACCATGCACGGAACAACGTGATTCCATGATTTGTGACATATGACTGATTTGTGTTTAATATTGTGTTTATCTATCTTTTAGTCCTGTATATAGGATGATCGCCAACTAAGTGTATAACATGATGAATGCCCTACAAGTGAGGACATATTTTACTGTCGCCATGCCACACAAAAATCCTTGTAACGTTTTACTTGGTGAATAAATGTCTTATGTCTTATACACGTACATGGTAATAGGTGCAGTATCGCTCGCTCCCAACCCCAATCCAGTTACACACACAAAACCGCAGAACATCCACCAATGTACATCTGTGCATGATCATAATCTATACTTTACTTAGCATTCTTATGTCCCAGGTATCTTTGACTTACTTTATCTTATTTATTTAACTGCCATGAGATGGCCGTAGTCTACCGCGCGGCGTTAAACCCAAATAACTATTTATTAAAATTATTAATTTATGTTTGTTTGTAATGAAGGTTTTGTACATACACGGTAATAGGTGCCATACCGCCCCACTTTCAACCCCAGCCCACATACAAAACCACAGAATACCCACAAAAGACATGCACAATTGTATACTGATGGGCATTAGTGGACTGTAAAATCTATATATAGAGACTTCAGGTTAAGCAAGTGGCTTGTATTGACTGCCTGTATTTTAGCTGCCCACCTACAAATTGCATGTGTACAGTTAACCACACTGCACATGCAGCCATCAGTTCTGTGAAAAGTACTGTTGGCCTCATGCACAGGGGCACCAAAACTTAGAGATAAGGCCACACCTGATAAGAATAACAGTACTAATAATAATATGCATACTCAGCCACTAGTTCTGTAAACAGCACCTTTGTAAACAGTACCAGTGGCCAAATGCACACATACATCATGGATGTTGCTACCACTGATCACTTCAAACAATAGGCTGCCCAGTTCACATTTTGATACCGTGAACTAGCCTGCACATGCAGTCATCAGTTCTGTAAATAGTACTGGTGGCCACATGCACAGCGGCACCAAACTTAAAGGTGAGGCCAAAACTGGCACCTCAAACAAAACCAAACGCTACCTACCCACACATATCAATGATACAGTCAACCTCTGTGTGCGTTAGGGGGAACACGCTTAAAGTATGGGACTGTAAATCTTACAGCGAAATGTCAAAACCAGTAAGAAGATAATGTAACAGCAACAAGTACATGTATTTTGTAAACCACTCAAAACATGACAACTCATCGAGTCTAATGGTGTTATGAGTGGGTGATGGAAACACTGAAAGAAATAGTACGTGTACATTATAAAGTATGTGCCTCCTCCCACCCCCCACCCCTCCTCCCATAACTAGCTGTTTATCATAAAACATAGATATCTCATTCATTTGATCACTTGACTGATTTATTAAATCATCTCTGTGTCACCTTTCTCCGTTTTCTTTCTCGTTTTAATCCCAATATATATGTCAGGGCTAATGTCAGCTGCTAAGAATCCTTGCAGCGAACTGCAAATGTCTATATGCAGACAAACTGCAAATAACACAGCAGCAAAATAAGTTCCTCTTTTGTGCAGTAGGCTACTGCTAGCAAGATAGGGTTCAATTTTAAACAAAGCATTGCATGAACTTCCAAGCGTGTTCACATTGTGCTGTGTATTTTTTTTTTCAGTGTGAAGTGTACTGTACCATCAGTGATCACTGAGACTGCATAATTGGCACTGGCAGTGATCACACATCACAACATAGCTTGTCAGTGCAACTGATTAAAATAAATGTTACTGCTGCATAAAATAATTAATCAAGTTCCGAAACTTTGCTCAGCCATGACAGTTAAAACCAAGTGGTGTGGCACTCTTTTTCTTTTACAGAATGCAGCATAGGTTTTGAAGATAGCGTTTGTGTTGTGGGTTGCGTTTTGTTTTGGTGCTGTGTTGTCGAAATGAAACGGGCAAAGCGATGGTAAAGTGAATGGAAGTAAACGTGACAAATCTTTATCAAGCCGTAAAAATCCACACAGCAACTTTACACGTTTGCTTTTTTTTAAACAAACAAGCTTATGTAGAACAAATAAAAAAGAACCCGTCGGCACACCAAAATTCACGTCCGCGGAGGTCGTGGCATCACGTGATGTTTTGATCACGTGATTTGGGATACCTTATTGTTCAGTAACGATATTAATTTTGAGTTCAAGGCAAGCGTTTTCGTAATTGTTTCTTCTCTTAATATATCTAAGTGTGAAAATTTTACTTAAAAAAATTAAATCCTTTTAAGTGACATATAGTGTATACTACCACTGAATACAGGAACAATGAGACCCGTGTAAACTACTGATCCCCTGTAAACATGGCCGCTACGGTCCTGGTTTCGTCTGCAGCCATACTGGAAACACAATGTGCTACAGAAAAATGTCTCCATCCTCCGGCGGTTTAAAACGAGTGCGCACTGCTTTTATTCATACTAGACTTCATTTTGATATACCCAAACCTTTGTTACTCTCTAGAAAATCACTATCTCGTAAACGGCTGATCGTCTATGAAGGGCAGCTCTACAAAGAGCTCGGGGCCGTCGAAGTAACGTGGAGACAAAGTGGTCTCAGCTAAAGGCATAGATTCCTCGTGAGCCCCCGCAGTTGCTGGGGCTCATGATGATCTGTGTCTCTTGCGGTAGGACGCTAATAATAATAATAATAATAAAAATAATAAAGGAGATTTGTTAAGGGCTTATTCTAAAAGTAGCTCTAAGCGCTGATACCATGAAAAGGCTAACAACTAACACGCACACATACACACACAACACACGCTTTTTTTTGTTTCTCGACAGTGAAGGGGTCTTGGTGTGGTTAATTATAGAATGCCTTCAAAAGGCAGCACAATTATACCAGCAATTATGCGTTTTATGCCATAATAATTATACTTAAGGGCTTTCCATAATGGATGCATCCCGAATATGCAGCAAGAGATAACGGGTGACAACAATCTGATTGAAAAGCGCAAAAGGTCATCGGGCCGACGGCCGTGCGCGGGCCAACGGCAGCCGACTTCGGTCCGATGGCCTTTTGCGTATTGGACACTGAGCTTCTTTTTAATATGACGGTAAGAAAACACCCACCACCTATTTCTCAATTGTGCGCCATTCCGTGATTCTAAGCCTCACGGCATAGAGCAGTAAAGGTTCAGCTCACAGTCCGGCACAAATACAGTTTCGCACCGCACACCGGAAGTCAAATTACTGGTCACGTGTGGTGATATGTTGGCCAGGGCATTCAAAAATGATGATGTCATTCTCGAAAATCGCATACACCTACCCAGCCAGCAAGTTAGACCACTGCTCTCGTTTCGATTTTTTAATAATAATAATAATAATAATAATAATAATAATAATAATAATAATAATAATAATAATAATAATAATAATAATAATAATACCGGTTATTATATAGGCGCTTTACCCAATTCTGCGAATCGGCTCAAAGCGCCGCGAACTGAACCCAACACGCACGCTCACGTGACACACACGCGTTCACTCTGAACACAAACACAGTACAAGACAAACGCCAGACATTCACGTGGTGCGAAGGGTCAGTTCAGCTATTGAGGTTTCGGAAATTTTGATCGCTTGTATTTGATATTTATAAAGTGGCCTGAAGCAAGGCACCGAGGTGGAGAGGGAGGAAGAGCCGGAGTACCCGGAGAAAGAACCCCTTCATTGCCGAAAAAAACGTGAAGAAGCGACAAGAGGACTAGATCCTCATGAGCCCCCCGCGACTGCTCATGGGGATCTTTTCCTCTTGCTGAGACTGCCTTGTGTCCGTTGTGGATGTTGGTCGTTCGGTGAGTACATATTTGAGAAAGAAAATGTACTTTCGTTGACGGAGATGGGGTTATATTACGAAGCCATTGCACTTTCACTCACTCGAGGCGTGCCGCATAAAGCCGCGTATCCGGATGCAGGACGTCTCGAATGTGTTAAAGCGACAATTCTTTCCTTCACAGTGTTACGTGGTAGTGGTAGTCGTAGTATGATACAATCACACCAGACGCCCGCACGTAGGGTTTTTTGTAAAGAAACTTCACTCAGCTGCAACTCGTCACACGTGGCACAAGGTTGTAGACCACACTTGAGTAACAGTCCCAACAGTATTTTATTGCAGCGATGCGATCTCAGCACAATGCATCCACACATGCACCAACACTGATACACTGTCTCCTCTACAATGCATCAACACTTTTGACACACTGCGTCTCCCATACAATGTACACGCATATTTCCTAACACCGTCTTTTATACTATTACAGATTTCCAGAATAATCCAGCAAATTCACCCATCACATCCAATCAGAAAAGTCTCTTACAAACCAGATAGGTGAGGCTAGCGCTGGCAGAATTGTATACAAACCAAGGGGAATCACAGCGCTGGACAGACAAACAGTTAGATCCCCTGCCCCCGCCTATCAGGCACCCAATCGCCAGCCCACAGAGAAATACGCAGGTATAGAACAAGACGATCATTTCCATCCTCAAAAAGAATGGATCAGGTCTCTTATATAACCCATGTCTTTCTCCGGAATTTAGGAAGTAGGCAGGAGAAACATACATACACAAACATGAAGGTGCGCTACTATATTATGTGGTCGGGTAAATACCCTGATTTCCCACAGTAGATGCACAGAACATTACACAACAATGTAACGATACAAATTTGCCTCGAGTTATAGATACTCACAAACCAGATAGGTGAGGCTAGCGCTGGCAGAATTGTATACAAACCAAGGGGAATCACAGCGCTGGACAGACAAACAGTTAGATCCCCTGCCCCCGCCTATCAGGCACCCAATCGCCAGCCCATCCTCAAGGATGGAAATGATCGTCTTGTTCTATACCTGCGTATTTCTCTGTGGGCTGGCGATTGGGTGCCTGATAGGCGGGGGCAAGGGATCTAACTCTTTGTCTGTCCAGCGCTGTGATTCCCCTTGGTTTGTATACAATCAGAAAAGAAAACGTAACCCAAACTCATGAAAGTAATTTATGATCGAAAATAAAATAATATGGGGAACAATCGTTATTTTTGGTGGTTGATAATGTTGTGTTGCGTTGTTGTCGTCGTCCCAATGCGCAGAAGGCCATAGGGCCGATGTCGGCCGCCGTTGGCCCGCGCACGGTCGTGCGCGGGCCAACTGCGGCTGACATCGGCCAGATGGCCTTTGCGCACTGGGGTCGTTGTTGTCATCGTCGTCGCTGTTTCTGTGTTACGTTTTGTGGTTGTGTTATTCGTTTGTGAGCATGTGTGTGTTGACCATAGGAACGATCTGATACTCATTCGAGTTACTTTGGATGAGAATTTCGTACCTTTTTAGTAGGATTATTTTTCTTTTGCACGGAGACTTGCGATTGATTTTTTAGTGACCTCAAATATGACGGCAAAGCTGTTGGGAACATTTCGTAACATTGTATCAAATTCGACGTTAGCTCATGTTATCGTGCGAGATCTAAACCTCAACTTCAACAGTATTAGCAACTTCCGGGTATTAGAGATTAGAGTATGACGGAGTAGAGGGGCGCACTGATCATAATCTCTTCAGGAGAAAAGCAGAGTTCTTATTTATTTAGTGCGTGGAAGCCAAATTTCTATCTTATGTATTATTACACTATATTTCTAATTAAATTAGAAGCAAATCAGATTTCTTCATCTGTTTAGTACAAACCAAGATTTCTGATTTGTTTGTACAGATACATATTTCCTAATTAACCCCTTCACCCTTCAAGAGCAACAGATTCTCACAAGTCACTACAATCGCCGCGCAACAATAAGCCTCATCAACAATAATGATAAAAAAGAAATCCTCCACATTTCCATCTCATCCATTCATGATCTATTTATCCATCACATCCGCCCGTTCGTCTGTCCGTCACTCCGTCCGTCACTCCTTAAATCTGTCCGTCCGTCCATCCATCTAGCCGTCCGTCCGTCCATCCATCTAGCCGTCCGTCCATCCATCCATCCATCCATCCATCCATCCACGCATCCAACCGGCCGGCTGATCGATCATTCAATCACTGAACCAGTCGATCAATCAGTCCACTCCAACCAGACGTGTGTAACAACCACAGGTCCACCGCCTCTAGAGGACCTGCCGGGTAGGTGTACTTGACGCGTCACTCCATCGAACTGACGACGTGAGAGGTCTGTTATCGACCGGGCAAAAAGTCCGGAGGGCCCCTGAGACTTCGGAGTAAGACAGTATGAGCTTTTCGACAGGTACACCATCTTCAGCCATAGGCGCCCGTCAAACGAGCGTTGATGTAATACATTATTACGGTGTCTTCGATTGAACCCTCGCGAGGGTTCACTCGAAATCACCGTAATAATGTATTACATCAACGCTCATTTCACGCGCGTATTTTGTTTACCCCTTGTCTGTCGGGGCCAAGCAAACGCTACTCAGCTGCAAGAGACATAAACGAGAGTTTATTTACGCGAGATTTATGTCTCTTGTTAGTCTTATGTTCTTTATGCTCAAGTTGGTACCATTTGGGGTGGTCCGTGGCGCAGTGGTTAACGGGCGCCTGCCACCGAGGTGCGAGGTTCGAGACCGGGTTCAGGCGTCGGACGTTTCTCCTCTAGTAAGTGTCACCGTTAATTCGGGTGAACCGTCGGTGGTTCTGTCTCCGGATACTCCGGTTCTTCCTCCCCCTCCCCCTCCCCTGTAGTACCGGTTTCAGGCCACTTTATAATTTCAAATACAAGCGATCAAATTTTCCGAAACTTCAGTAACTGAGCTGACCCTTCGCACCACGTGAATGTCCTGTGTCTGTCTTGTACTGTGTTTGTCTTCAGAGTGAATGCGTGTGTGTCACGTGAGCGTGCGTGTTGGGTGCAGTTTCGCGGCGCATTGAGCCGATTCGTAGAATTGGGAAAAAGCACCTATATAATAACCGGTATTATTATTATTATTATTATTATTATTATTATTATTATTATTATTATTATTATTATTATTATTTCGTTTGTATTTTTCACGCGTATGTGTGCAGTTGTTTCAGATGCGAAATTAAGGTGGTGATCCTGAAAGGGTTAATTAATTGAACTGAAGTGACCATTCAATTCTAGTTATTTGTTGTGCTCCACTTCACACGTGACGGTTTTCCAGTTAACAATAGAAATTTTGTATTATTTTTGTTTCCTTTTTTTAATTTATTTACTTGGCTAAATGATTTAATACGCACTGCGTTGTTTTGCGGTTTGTCTGCGCCAAAGTACTCTTAAATGTATTTTTTTTTTTTACCACATTGTGGTTTTGAGACCCACCGAGATTGTCGCGGAACAAACGAGAGTTTATTTACGCGAGATGTGACCCAAAAACCCACATAATATTGTCGCAGGTCAAAACAACAAATTTGTCTCGACCTAATTATCAAAATCAACAATGTCCTAAATGACAGACGCTTCGGTCCACCTCGTCGCTTCTTTCTTCTCACGTGAGTCTGTTTTGCGGCGGCGCATTTCACAAAGTAATGGCTTCGAGTCGATCTCGTCTTGACGAAATAATTGTCGGCTGAAAATGTGTCTGCTTCAGCAAAGGAACAAGTCCCACTGGGGCAATTGCTCAGACAACCGCGTTTTGTCTCAGTGCAGTTCTACAGCCAACGTCTTCAGCCGGCAAGAAGAACTGATCTACAAAAACAATTGCAGGCAGCGGAGATATGGAAAGCCGAGGCCTCTTGCTTGATCAATACCACACAAATAGTCATATGTGTGTGATATACATGTATTTGCATTTGTCGTTAGGCTCGATTCTGTAGTTCTTTCAACTTTCCTGTTTTGACATGCATGTATATTTTTTTAATATTTGTTTTGTGCGTTGTATGACTGTGAACTGTACGTTTTTTCTTTTTCTATGGAAATTGCACCACACTGTTGGTCTGGGGGAGAGGGGGGAAGATCGTGTGAGTGTGTGTATGCGTGTTGCGTAGTGTGTGTGTGCGTTGGTGTGTGTGTGTGTATGTGTGTTTGCGTGTATTGCAGTTAGTGCGTGTGTGTCTGTGTGTGGTGTAGAATGTGTGTGTGTGATGTAGAAAGTGTTTGTGTCTGTGAGCTTTTATTTACTTTCGTGTGAAACTGTTGTTTTGTTTGTGATAGTGCTCAGTGGTAGTTCTTAGCGTAATGGTAGTAACGGCAAGTTTGAAAATTGGTCCTGTTACCAAATACCTTTACCGTTATAAAATAAAGGTTCATTGTCATTGTCAATGTATACCTATCCAAGTATGCGAAGGATCTTCGGGCCCATGTCAGCCCCCAGTTGGCCCGCGCACGGAGTGCGCGGGCCAACTGCGGCTGACGTGGGCCCGGGGACCTTTGCTTACTAGGGCGTCTGTCCAAGAGACAAAAAGCCGCTTTGCGTTTTGTCTCAGATTCTGCTTTGTCCACAAGTGGTCTGCCCTGTGGAGACAAAAGACAACAAGTCCGCTTTTGTAAAAAGCGAGATTGTCTTTGTAATACAAGGAAAAGTTTGCTTTTCACAAAGATAATCTTACCGTCGTTTTCAGCTGTGTTCTCTGCAATCCGATCATGTCCTGCCTATCTCTCCAACTTACTTCACCCCTCCGCTCCGCCTCCGACCCTCTCCGCCTCCACATCCCCGCACCAAACTGAGCATTTTCGGCCCCCTCTCCTTCTCAGTATAAAGGTCCATCCGCCTGGAACACTCTCCGCCGTCAGAAACACTCCCTCTCTTCCTTTCAGTCCGCCCTCAAAACTCACCTCTTTCAACAGTTCTAGCACTATATCACCACACTCCCCACCCCAAGCTGACTGTCGTAATGTATTTCACTATTTGTGGTACGTGAGTCGTTGTCTAAAGCGTGCGCATGCGTGCGCGAGTTGTGAGTGCGCGCTTAGAGTTATAATTATTATAAGATAAGCGCATTATAAATACCGTAATTATTATTATAATTATTATGTCTCAATATAGAGACTGCGACAAGCAACAGACACGCGTTTTTCGAATTTCTTTTTCAGTGAGAATGAGTCAAGAGTCTTCATGAGCTACGGCAGGATGCAAGGGGATCACGAAGATGTATCCATTTGCTGTTTTAACTTACACCTGTGTTCCTGAAGAGGTGGGTGCCCCTCTCGTGTTCGTGTTGGTGGTTAACACATTCTAGCCGTTCCGCGTACGATACGCGGCGTATCTGTACGCGGCACGTGTCGGGTCATGAGTTAACAAGACAGCAACGGGTGGTTGTATCAGACTTTCATCCAGGCACAGATAGTAACTAACCCCTTAACTGCCAGAGCAAGGCGAACGATAACCAGCTGCAAGAGACATAGATCTTCATGAGCCCCCGCAGTCGCGGGGGCTCATGAGGATATATGTCTCTTTGTTAGTCCTGTGTTGTGTATGCCTGTTTATGTTCCATTTCCGTTTCTTCCACTTTAGCCACTTGGCTGTCAGTGATGACAGATTCTACAAAATGCAAAAACAAACGAGTGGATGCCTAGAATCAACAGCATTCTGCATACACAAGCACCTTGCCCACTAGCACAGGATAAGAATACCTTCCCAGGGGCGGATCAGCTACCTCGAGCGGGGGGAGCTGGGGGGGAGGGGGTCCAACTTTTTGTTTGGGACCTTCAACAGTACAGAAGGCCTCCCCGACGCTAGACCTTACTTCCAGGGGCCGAAAAATCGAACAGCGGGAGTGGGGGGGGGGGGGGGGATAGAGAGCGTCTTAAGGCGCCCACCATTCGCCAAAATATCAAACAAAGGGGTAGGGGGGTTCCAAACACCCCCAAAAGGGACTGTCCTATAGGATTTTTTAGAATTTTGGATTTGGGGGCTCGGGGGGGGGGGGGGGGGGGGGCAGGGTGGTTCCGGAACCCTGTAATCCCCCCTCCCCCAGATCCGCCCCTGCTTCCACAGAAGAATGTCCAAACTTTCAACGATCTGCCAGCTCCCATGGCTTGGCTCCAGGCGATTTTTTTTGTTGTTCCCGCATCTACCAAAAAACCCAACTGCATTGCTTGAATCATTTTAACCCTTTCATTGCCGAGAAAAAGTAAGCACGATCCAACTGCAAGAGGCCTAGATCCTCATGAGCCCCCGCCACTGCGGGGACTCATGAGAATCTATGTCTCTTGCCGAGACTAATTTGTATTTGTTCCGTGGATGTTTAGGAGGGTTTTGCCGCTGTCGTTGAATGAACAAAGATTTCAGAAACAAACTAGCCCAGTGGCAGAGAAGGGGCTACGCACGCAAGGAACCGCCATTTTCCAGTGTCTGTCACCTAACCCCGAACACGACCACATAGGAGAATTTCTGCATTGGATTGAACGACGAAACACGTGGAGCGCTAGAAGGGATGTAGATTAAACCTCTCCGCCAGAACATAAACCTTCCCCGTGTGTATATCACATTTTTAAAATATAAATTGTCGCGTCTCAAAATATATGACAGCACCCTCGTATATTGTCTGCCAGCTTGATCGTAAAAGCGGTTAGCACGGGTTATTGGCAGTGGGTGTTAATGAAATCCGGCTGTATGCCCCAATCAAACGGCCGTCTGATCATACTGTAATCTGTGGGTCACGCTGGCCGATTCCTGTTTCTTTGTTGTTGTTTTTCTCACCACTATGAATTCACTTCAACAGAATTAAACATAATCTTACGAGTTCATGCAGAACACAATGCGCATAAAGCCATCGGGCCGACGTCCGCCGCCGTTGGCTCGCGCACGCCTGTGCGCGGGCTAACGGCGGCCGACGTCCGCCCGATGGCCTTTTGCACAGTGGGAACACGTGTACAACAATGCCACACCCCAAAAAAAAAAACGACAACCTTTTTTTAAAAAAAATTACCATACAAAAACAAAAAAGCACATAAAAGAAAAAAAAATCGCATGCAGCTTAATACAACCCAGATTAAACATACTTCCAGCTTAATGAGCATTATAATCAGAATTAATTAACCCTATTACTGCCAGCAGACTC
This sequence comes from Semisulcospira habei, assembly GCA_036245525.1. Classification (NCBI taxonomy): domain Eukaryota; kingdom Metazoa; phylum Mollusca; class Gastropoda; family Semisulcospiridae; genus Semisulcospira; species Semisulcospira habei. Next base: position 79,428,834 of record BTPG01000008.1, on the reverse strand, counting down.
AGGTTGCAATTATTATTTTCTTAAGGCAACTCAAAAAAAAAAAAAAAAAAAAAAAGAAGCCACAACCGAGCAAAGAACATGGATGGCAGAGTGGTGTCAGCAGGAGACATAGATTCTCATGAGCCCCCGCGACTGCGGGGGCTCATGAGGATCTATGTCTCTTGCAGTTGGATTTCGTTCACTTTTCCTCGGGAGTGAAGGGGTTGCGACGAGCAGGCGTTAAATTATGGGGCTTAAATGGAGCTTAAAAATTATCACGCGGGCACGTCGTTCAACCGCCAGAGGGGGGAATCCAGATGAATTGTACGAACCCAAGTGAGCCAGATTCCTCGGGCCGACGACTGCCGCAGTTGGCGTGTGCGCGCCGCCCGAGGGGCTTGTGCTTAATGGAGCCTTACAAAAATTCAAACGGACAAAAACACTACGACGGCTTGCTGTCTTCCGGGATTTAAAATGGCTTGCCTTCAAAATGCTGCGTGATCATATTTAGTTCAGTTCAGTACATTTCGGTCAAGATGGGTGGAACCTCCGATCTCGGGAAGGCCCATATGCACTCCAACTCATCCATCACAAGTCTCCCGCAGGGTTATTTTCGATACCGCGCCTATGTTGTTAGTCTGGTTCACTATGGTCCTCTGGTTAGACTCAAAGCTCTCTTCTGTAATATAGTTCAATAGAAGATTATACAGGTTATTTCTAAATTAGCCGTTTTTGGTTAGACATTGTACGGACTTCAAACATTCCGTGGTTTTATTCAACCCGCTCCATCTGCAAGAGGCGTATATTCTGCAGCTGCAGGGGTTCATGAGAATATACGCCTCTTGCAGGCAAGAAATTGCCTCATGGACATTCACAGTCTGAAGTACTTACCCGGTATAAACAGTGCGGCCGCCACAAGGACGCACGCCGCAGTGATCGGGGGGACCCACGGAAAGGTGTCCAACTATAAAAAAGCGCTACCTACTTAGTCTCTGGGCCATAAAGTTAAACCAGCACCCCCCCCCCCCTTCATCCCCCATCCCGCCCCCCCCCCTCCCACCCTTTGCAGGAATTTTCAGGACCATATTTTCTAGGCAGCCTGACACATATCTTATTGATATCTGCTTGTCTGACAGATGTATTCCTCTGGAATAACGTGAAATACCACTATTATATTACCAAAGAATAACGTACGCGCGGTATCGAACAAAACACAGATGCACGACATGACAAAGTATAGGGCAGTAAGTCAAAGAAGCTATTTCAAAATCGCTTAAATAAATGATTTATAGTCGTGTAACACTGACTTTACACAGGATGAATTATGGGAATTTTTCACACGTCATCCGAAGAAAAAAACAAGATGGGATGAACCATAACCCACAAAGTCCCTTCTATATGAGAGCTGTTTTCGCTGTCAAGGGTCTCTACCTTTCTGTATTTGACTTGATTCTGATGTTGAAATATCTCCTTTTGAAAAAGCCTCGCAGTGCCAATGCGCCATAGTGAACTCTATAAATGGCGCGCGCAGTGCATGCGCGTCATTGGTTTGTCAAACGTCATTTGTCATGACGTATTTTTTGTTTTTACGTAATTTTATATTTAACATGATATGAGTTTTGCTTTCGCTTCAAGACTTGGGAAAATGGTGACAAAACTAGAATTTCACGGTACAATTTCAGTCTTGCTATAATTTGTGTGAAAGCGGGTTGACTGTACCTAGCTACATGATATACTAAGTAGAACTGCATGCTCTTCTGAAAGCGCGTCGACGTGTGTGTATGTGTGTCCGTGTGCGTGCGTGCATGCGCGCGCTCCAAACATCCTCAAGAGGCATAGATGTTCGTGCGCCCTCCGGGCACCTGAGGATCGAGAGATCCTTGAGACGCACGCGTATGTGAGAGAGAGAGCGACTGAGCAAGCGAGAGAGAGAGAGAATTACGTCATATTACAGTATGTCTGCGTGGTGACGGAGTTGCTTCTTTTACGTCATCGCCACTGTCTGACCCAGATGTCAAGAATAGATCCCTGTGAAACACCACAAGTTTCTATCCCGTCTGCTGAAAAATTGCCATTTAGGAGTACTTTCTGTGTTCTGTTTTTGAGATATGAAGACAGGAGGGAAACAGTACTTGAGTTAATGTGACAAAGGGGTATTTTTTTGAAGGAGGATCGAATAATTGACAAGATCAAATGACTTTTTAAGGTATAGAAAGATTGCGCTACTTTGTTGTCATTAATGGCAGAGAGCCATTTATCAATAATGTGATTTAGAGTAGTCTGGCAGAAATGTAAATGTCGAAAACCGGATTGTGCAACACTAGTGATGACTTTGTTCAAGGAAATTTAGGAGATGAGTATGTATATGTCTATCAATTGGTTTCGAAATTGATGATAAAATGGATATAGTCTGTACTCATTTAAACTGATTAAGTTTTTACCCTTTTTGATTCGTTATGAAATACATTTTGCCTAATGGCTAGACTGTAGATAAATGTCAGTGACTCAACGATGAATGGCAGAGATAATTTTAAAAACTGAGTACTGATGCCGTCTGGACCACAAGATGATTTGTTTTTTAAACTAGAAATAGATTTACCAACATCCAGAATACTCATAAGAGCCACAGAAAATGTGTAACCCGCTCTCTGCTGACTGTAGTGACACAGTTGATCCAAGCATGTGTATTTGTCAGGGTCATTGGTATTGGTTTGCGCTAGAGTTAGGAAGTAAGCGTTAAACGCATTCGCAGTGAGATCGGGTGGAATATTATCCGGCGTTTACTGTGACCTTTGGTGAAATTGTTTATCACTTGCCAGATTGAGCGAATGTCCTTTCGGCCGGCAATGACACGTTCACCATTTTGTCTTTGGGCTTTTCGATCTAAAGACTTGACATGGTTTCTCTGCTTTTTATACTCATTAAATTTATTAGCTTTTTAGTTAACATGTCCCTAACTGCCATCGCTTGATTAATTTCATCCGAGAGCCATTCTGGCATAATAGGGTGTTTGACACGTTTGGTACGCTTAGGGGCGTGTACAGAGAGAGAGAGAGAGAGAGAGAGAGAGAGAGAGAGAGAGAGAGAGAGAGAGAGAGAGAGAGAGAGAGAGAGAGAGAGAGAGAGAGAGAGAGAGAGAGAGAGAGAGAGATTTGAAAGAGAGATTAGTTCTTTGTGTCAATTCATGTATAACAATGACGTGACTGGTGCTTTACGCCAATTCAGTATAACAACAGCAACAATGTATCATGTGGCTAGCGCTTTTACGCCATCGTCACTGTCTGAAGTCGAGAATTCTTCGTGTGGACATTGTTTTTCTTCGATGAATTATTTTTTACAAAACAATTGAATAGATGCAAAGCTGGTTAACGAACTCATCCAATATCTTTTTCGAAGCTAGCTGTATTCTAAAATTCAAATGAATATAACACAAATTACGGACTCAAGTGCGGGTCAACCGACTTTGTATAAAGGGCAATTTTTCTTTTCAATGAGTAATCCAATTTAAAAATGCTGAAAAGTACTCCGAGATACATCTGAAGGAAGCATTTCCTCAATTTTCAGACTTGTACGTACACAGACACAGTAGAAACTTGTGTCTACACACACACACACACACACACACACACACACACACACACACACACACACACACACACACACACACACACACACACACCATCACACACACACACACACCTACACACACACATACACCATCACACACACACACACACACACACACACACACACACACACACACACACACACACACACACACACACACACACACACACACACACACACACACACACGACGTTTCCCTCCAAATGTACGTTCAACAACGAGGTTCGGCGTAGCTGACGTAATTTTTACCATGTTACTTCTCTGTCAGAGTCTGAATGTGTGCCCGCCTATGTTCGTCATTTGCATGCTACGGAACGTGCTCTGACCAGCCCCATCACTGACATAGTCTACCGTATTTTCAATACGGCAGACAAAAAAGAACTCGTGATTAATGCGGAAGACGTGGGCGGGAATCAGTTAGGGAAAATGAAAAAGTTCTTCAAATCCTTTTACTTTTGTGCAGCCCTGATGAGTCCTGTCCAGCTCAGTTCATGCTGATTGCTTTTTTTCTATTGTATACTGACGTCACCAAAGACGTCAAATGCAGAGCAATGCAGTCCGATCCGATCTAATTTTGTATTCAGAACAAAAACAAACGTGCAAACAAAACTGAGTAGGTCGACAGCGGTCGTGGCACATGCAATAAATTCTCTGGAACAATATTTTGAGACACATCTTTGAGGAAAAATGTTTCCATGCACGAGTACCCGCCTGAAATTTATGAAACTGAAAATGTTTACTTGACCGTTTGTACACGGCCCGGTTAAGAGGAGCAAAATTCGAGGATTTCGACATTTCTTGCAACAGTTTTATTTTTTCTTCTCTGAAGTGATAAGTATATATATATATATATATATATATATATATATATATATATATATATATATATATATATATATATATATATATATATATATATATATATATATATATATATATATATTCTTTACTTTTATCAAAGGCGTCGCCCAAAGCCAAACATGCACTCAATCAGATTAGCTCCAAAGGAAGTAATTTTTAATTCAATTCTGAGAATGCTCTCGCTGTGCTAATGCCATGGAATTCCAGGCTGGTAAGCTTGCATTGTGCCATCAGGACATCAGCTGCCCTTTTTGTGACTGCATAGCTCACTAGAACTAGAAAGAGAGGGTAGTGGGAGAGAAGGAATGACAGACCTATCATTTTGAGCCTTCCACTGAACACCCATTGCATAAAGCAGTAAGGACTACCCCCAGGCGCCCCGCAATCCGCTTGAGAATGTCCAGTCTCCCCCCCCCCCTTCCCCCCTCTCTCCCCGAGAAGGGATGCTAGTAAATATTCCCAAACAGATATTGGACATGCTGAGGAGATTTAGGTTTTTGCCGCCTACGACCGGTTACGCTTTTCATGTAGGCATACGGCGTAACCTGAAAGTTGCAAACACAACGCATGTACTAGAAGCCGCCTCCAGAATTTACTGGTAGCACCACTAGTATAGCGCGGATTGCATCCCTAAAGCTTTATGAGGTGTTACAGTGGAAGAAGACAGACTAATTTTGAAAAGGCAAACCTAGGCAAAAAAAAAATATATATATATATATATATATATATATATATATATATATATATATATATATATATATATATATATATAATATAATATAATATAATATAATATAATATAATATAATATAATATAATATAATATAATATAAAACGAGCCAGAACTTGTGTGTCAAAAGCAAATCTCGGTTCAAAAATCACCACCACTCACGGTTTAACCCACTGTAGCATGATACCTGTTTTGTGTCATGCCGGTTTGACGGTTGGATTGACTCGATACACAATCGTTTTGTTTACTTCATTTGTGTGGGATTTTATTTTTTTTAAATTATAACCCCGAAAAGGCCTCCATACATAACATGAAGTGCTGCAACTAGCTTGTCAATAATTCTTTATTGAGTTCTGTTGTGACGTCAACAATGCCCTACTGGCCTCGTTTAGCATAGTGCTGCGCCTGAATTTACGAGCGATGTGGCCCTGGTTTGAGTGTAGGGTCCCATAGGCCACATGGTCGCAAAATCCCGTAATAAATAGGGCATGGTCGCGGAACACCATACATAATGTTTTTACGTCATCTGACACACAGACAATACAAACTGTACTGTCAGATGATTACCATGCCGAAAAGACATGCGTAAAGATTGAAGGACATCTCGCCGACATTGGGATAATGCTCCGTTATCTCGTGTGTTCTGTATTCGAATTTTGTCGCGCAGCGATGCCGTTGCAATAACCATGAACTCATGCATGCACGTCCGTAAATTAGCCTACAGCAGGAGATGCGTCGACTATGATAATTCAAGGGCAGTACCAGATCAGCTTGGCGCCGGATGGCGCCAAGCTGATCTGGCACTACCCTTGAATTATCGTGGTCGACCCATCTCCTGCAACTGGTAACATAGCCGTTAGGTGACACCTTAAATTATACACGATGGCAGGATGAGTGTCACGATTTGACAACCGATACGTTGTATTTTGGGTCCATGCAAACTAAAAATCATTAACCCCTTGACTGCCGAGAAATATTAACCACCACCCAACTGCAAGAGGTATAGATCCTCATAAGCCCCCGCACTTGCGGGGGCTCATGAGGATCTACACCTCTTGCTGAGACCAGTTTGTATTCATGTCGCTTGGGTGCTTGTGGCTATTGTTCGTCGAATGAACGAAAATATGCGCCCAGTGGTATGGATGAGGTGAACATCCGGCATACAATCACGAGAGAGGGAGAGGGAGGGAGGGAGAGGGAACAATGAACAATGAACCTTTATTTTCCAACGGTAGAAGTTATTGGTAACAGGACCAGTTTTCAAACTTGCCGTTGCTACATCTGCCACATAAGTGACATAGACAAGTAAACATACACATACCACACACTGCTGCATGCATGCATTCGCTCACGCACGCACGCACGCACGTACCACGCACATACACACACACACATACCCACACACGCACTCAGGTACGCACGCATGCACATCACAACTCGCGCATGCACGCACGCACACACACACACACACAAACACACACTCACACACACACACACACACACACACACACACATACACACACACACACACACACACACACACTCATGTACACCGCAATTGAGTACGCATGCACACACGCACGAACACACTCTCTCTCTCTCTCTCTCTCTCTCTCTCTCTCTCTCTCTCTCTCTCTCTCTCTCTCTCTCTCTCTCTCTCTCTCTCTCTCTCTCTTTTAGACCGAAACATTCTTGTCAGTCAGCACTGACACATATTGCAGATAGCTGGCTGGAATCAATCAATAAAAGCCTGATGTCACGAGCAGTTTTCTTAGACCTTAAAAAGGCGTTTGACCTTGTGGACCATGACATTCTCCTAAATAAGCTAACCGTTTATCACTTGGACGCAACCGCTATAGCATTCTTCCGATCATATCTCGAAGACAGAAAACAAATGGTGTACGCCCATGGAAGATACTCTAAGCAAGGAAATGTAAAATACGGCGTCCCCCAGGGATCTATTTTGGGCCCTCTTCTATTCATACTATTTATTAATGATCTACCGTTGCATATCACTAATTCTGACGTTAATTGTAATCTTTTTGCTGACGATACGAGTCTTCATGTTTCTGGCAAAAATACGACGGACATTAGCCGTAGTTTACAATGCAGTCTCAATGAGGTATCTGACTGGTGTAGACAGAACCATATGGTTCTTCACCCAGCAAAAACAAAGAGTATCTTAATCGCCACGCGGCAAAAACATCAACGCCGACTACAGCCAATACAATTACAATTAAACGCTGAACCTGTTCAACAAGTCACTGAGCGTAAATTCTTAGGAATACATGTTGACGAACAACTGTGCTGGGAGACCCATATAAATGCTGTTTGTAAGACCATTGCTAAAAACACTTTCTTATTGTCCCAGCTTAGACATGTAACGGATACAAATACCCGTAAATTGTTTTTTCATGCTCATATAAAGTCCCATGTTGATTATGTCTCCACAGTGTGGGACGGCTGCAGTGATGTCCACATGAAGAGATTAAACTCCATATACAAAAGAGCTGTAAAAATGATAGATAGACGCCCCATCCCTACCACAGACAAATTTAGACATTTAAACATTCTCGGTCTGCGTCAGCAAATTACATTAAACAAATGCGTCTTTATGCATAAGATACTGAATAATATGACACCCCAGTATCTAATCACTAAATTTATATCTCACCAAGAACGTGAACGGACCTCAAGAAACAATACCTTACCCCTACCACTGCCAAGAATTGACCTTTTTAAAACTAGTATGTCATTCTCTGGTCCGTTTGCTTGGAATTCTATCCCTGCACATTTGAAAACTATTACCTCACCAGGAAGTTTTAAAACAAAACTTTTTGATTACCTGATGAGTCAGACTTAGTACGTTTCTCAGGTACTGTAATATTTCCTGTACCTCATGTATTTCATACAGATGGTTTTTATATGTGTGTGCGCATGTGTGTGTGTGCTCGTGTTTGTTTGTGCGTGTGGGTGTATGTGTGAGCGGCGCGCGCGCGTGCGTGCGTGTGTGCATGTGTGTGTGATGAGTATTATTATTTTTTCTGTATATAATGATGCTATTGGGTTTTGTATGTACATATATATTTTATAGTTTCCCATCCTTTTTATCCTGTAGTTAGCAACGGCAAGTTTGTAAAATGACGATTTGTTTTCTGTCAAATCTTTTTACCGTTGAAAAATAAAGTTTCATCATCATCATCATCATCATCTCTCTCTCTCTCTCTCACACACACACACACACACACACACACACACACACACACACACACACACACACACACACACACACACACTTACACACGCACGCACTCAGGCACATACGCACAAAAACAAACACACGCTCTCGGACACGCACTTCAGACATACCTACCCGCATACGCGTACGCACAAAAATATAAAATGAGTAAAAATGCAAAGTAAACCAATAAACAAAAAATCATTAAGTACATTAAAGTTCATACAGCAAGGGCAAATATGTATGCAGGTGCTATCTCTCTCTCTCCCCCCCCCCCCCCATTCTCTCTTTCTCTCTCTCTCACGCCGACACACACACACACATACACACACACACAGCATGCACGCACGCGCGCGCGCACACACACACACACACAAACACAGTCACACGCACACACACACACACACATACGCGAGCGCGCGCCCAACATATCGAGCACACACATATGAAGGCAAAAACATTATACACAGTACATGCAGTATTCAATGTACTCTTTGGCATTCAAATATTATGGTATGGCTATGGGAAAAAGGGACTCTCTCTCTCTCCCCCAAGACCCTGTCATTTTGCTGTGTATGTGTGTAATCTTCAGCGAGTTTGAAACTTGTATCGGAATGTAACACAAGTGACCTGTGGGTGCCGCTTGTTTTGTGCTGTTAACATATTGTTTTAATGCTGCTTTTAATGTTGTAGTTTAGCAAGGACAAACATCAAAAGAGGCCTGTGCGCCTATTGTTTCCATCTTTGAGAAATAAAGTATCATTCATTCATTCATTCATTCATTCATTCTCTCTCTCTCTCTCTCTCTCTCTCTCTCTCTCTCTCTCTCTCTCTCTCTCTCTCTCTCTCTCTCTCTCTCTCTCTCTCTCTCTCTCTCTCTCTCTCTCTCTCTCTCTCTCTCTAGCTATTTCTCAGCTTGTCATTCTCGGGAAGTTCATTCTAGAATTCTATTCCTGCAGAAATCAGAAACGCAGAAGACGCTCACCTCATACAGCCGGGACAGCCTCTTCAAACACCTAGAATCTCTGACGTAATCTAATCATTACAGTATTGGGATAACTTGCACGTGTGTTCAGATGTGCCGTACATGTGCGTGTGTGTGAGTTTGTGTGTGTGTGCGTATGTGTGTGTGTGTGTATGTGTGTGTATGTGTGCGAGAGAGGGAGAGAGAGAGAGAGAGAGAGAGAGAGAGAGAGAGAGAGAGAGAGAGAGAGAGAGAGAGAGAGAGAGAGAGAGAGAGAGAGAGAGAGAGAATGAATGAATGAATGAATGATACTTTATTTCTCAAAGATGGAAACAATAGGCGCACAGGCCTCGTTTGATGTTTGTCCTTGCTAAACTACAACATTAAAAGCAGCATTAAAACAATATGTTAACAGCACAAAACAAGCGGCACCCACAGGTCACTTGTGTTACATTCCGATACAAGTTTCAAACTCGCTGAAGATTACACACATACACAGCAAAATGACAGGGTCTTGGGGGGGGGGGGGTGGGGGGGGGGTGTATGTGTGTGTGTGTGTGGGGGGGGGGGGTGCGATGTAAAGTGTGTTTATAGAAAGCGACTGCACACTTATCGGTTACAGCTACTCATGTGTAGGAATTTAGTGAGCAGGCAAAACACCACGATAAAGAGAGATATTATGTAAAAGCTAACAAGTGGAAAACGGAGGACCACAGGAAATCATTGACATGACTTTTTTGGACATATTATCTACGTTTCTTTCAAGTTTGCTCAGAGATGTATTTAAAAGCTTTCGTCCTAAACAATGGAAGATGTTTCGTTTGCTGTATATGTGGAGGAAATGAGTTCCATAAATAGGCCGCACCCGCGTAAAAAGGCTGGATTTAAACAAGTCAATTCGGGGCCGTTCAATGACGAGACTGTTCCTCAAAGTGCTGTAAACCCTTTCGCTCTCAGTGAAAAGCTTAGCCAGGTAGAGGGGGGCTTTCCCGTTCAGTGCTTTGTGCATAAGTACGCACGTATTAAACGTAAGGTGTTGACGTAAAGGAAGGAGCCCTGTTGCCTGAAGCTTTTCCTCCAAAGTTAGAGAGGGGATTGGGAGGATCAGTTTAACTGCGCGCTTATATAGAGAATTAATCCGCTTAAGGTTAGCGTTACTACAGCCATCCCAAATAGATGCGTAGTCAATGTGAAGTTTAATGTAGGAGTTGAAAAATAGCTTTCGTGTCTTAGTATCAATGATAGATTTTAATCTTGACAGTAAAAATAGCTTCTTTGATAATGTTTTCCCTAGTTGTGTTAGATGGGGCAACCAGCACAGTTGGTCATCAACAATTACCCCGAGGAGGCGATATTCCTTGACTTGCTCAATGGGAACTGAGAGGTTAAGTGAATGGGGGCGGAGCTGATGCTTTTGGCTTGTTGTGATTAGCATGCTTTTCGTTTTGGATGGATTTACAAGCATTTGATTATTATTGCACCACAGTGAGACCTCCTGAAGACTAAGCTGATGAGAGAGAGAGAGAGAGAGAGAGAGAGAGAGAGAGAGAGAGAGAGAGAGAGAGAGAGAGAGAGAGAGAGAGAGAGAGAGAGAGAGAGAGAGAGAGAGAGAGAGAAATGAAATGAAATGAAATGAAACTTTGAAATGAAATGAAACTTTATTTCTCAACGGATAAAGTAATTAGCACGTGTGACATTTTTCATACTTGCCGTTGCTACTCTACAAACACAGGATAATAATTGTAATACTAATAGTACCAAATTACACAAAGAAAAATTAGGAAAACGTTAAACATGAAGAGACATTAAAAAAAATTCATTCATTCATTCGGTCATACAAAAAACAAACGGAAAATAGAAAGTACACGCAACGCGCGCACACTGACACATACACGCTCGCGCGCACACACAAACACGCGCTAATGATAACTTGACCTATATACAAAGCAAATCATTTGGATCATAGTGAAAATTCACTTCAGACAGCAAAAATTAGTTGGATTATAATAGAAACTTGAATTATGTAATTAGGCGATTATTATTAGTATGCACAAACCATACGGCAGCATGCACTGATTATACGATAAGCACATGTTTGATACGAATACTTGTGGTAGATTATGTATCAGCAGACAAGTACTTGAGGAGGCATTCCTTGAAAGAGGAGAGGGAGCTAGCGTGTGTTATACATGTTGGCAGTGTGTTCCAGAAAGATGCGCCTGAGAAAGATACACTGGTTTTAAAGAGATCTATCCTGGGGCGAGGTGTAATAAAGTTTCGTCTTGAAGTAGAATAACCTGAACTTGCCTTGGTAAAGAGCTTACAAAGATATTCTGGGTGAATCTCATTCCAGATTTTATACATAACCACACCCTTGTTTAAGAGGTGATGCTTGCTAAGAGGTAGCATTTTCAGTTTTTCAAGTCTTTCATCAGTTGTTAGGGCTGAATCAGGCAGGATATGTTTCGCTGCTCTCCGATGCAGGGAGTTAAGCCTCTTCAAGTGTATGTCACCGCTGCCATCCCATATCGTGGACGCATAATCGATGTGGGATTTGACATGTGCATTGTGAAATAACTTGCGACCATCAACATCGATAAAGTACTTCAACTTTGAAAGCATAAAAACATTTCTAGCAACAGTTTTACATACAGCATTTATGTGTGATTGCCACTTCATTTGGTCATCAACAATTACACCAAGTAATCGGTGTTCCGTGACCTGATTAACGATGTCATTATCGATAGTCAGGCTGAGTGTAAGTGGCTTGAGCTGGTGCTTCTGACGGGTTGCTATCGTCATGCATTCCGTTTTGGAAGGATTTAAAATCATTTCATTGTTTGCGCACCAAGTGGAAATTTCGCTCAAACCCTGCTGCAAACGGCCATTTAAAGAATCAATACTCTTGTCCGGGGTGTGAACTGTGGCGTCATCAGCGAATAAATCACATGAAATTTTGTCGCTATTCAAATGTAGCGGCAGGTCATTTATAAAGAGGCAAAACAGAAGAGGCCCTAGGACTGAACCCTGGGGAACTCCCCGTGTTACTAATCCCCTTGAGGAGTATGATCCATTGACCATGACGCGCTGCTGTCTGTCGCTAAGATATGAGGCAAAAAGTGGAGTTGTGCCATGGTGGTAAAGAGATTTCTGGCTGTAGTTAATTGAGGAAGAAATGCATTTATTGCCAAACGAACTACCGAAGTACACATTTAGCTTGGAAAGTAGAAGTTTATGGTCCACAAGATCAAAGGCTTTTCGTAAGTCAATAAATACAGCGCCGGTAAATTCGCCCTGATTTATTGAGCGTAGCCACACATCAGTTAGACGTGCTAGGGCCGTGTGACAGCTGTGCTTTGGTCTGAATCCCGACTGAAGGGGGTGGATTAATGTATGATTTTCTAAATATTCCAAGAGATGTTTATGGATATGCCGTTCAAGTGGTTTACTAAGGATGGACAATAGTGATATGGGGCGATAGTTATTAACATTAGTCATAACTCTTGTTTTCGGGAGGGGTATAACCTTGGCTTTTTTAAGTTCCTTTGGGAAAATATTTGTTTGAATGCACAAGTTATAAATAAAGGTTATTGTTTCAATAACATAAGGAATAGCTAATTTAAGTATTTTGGGGCTGATTTCATCTTGCCCGGACGATTTCTTATTCTTCATTGAACTAATTGTCCTACCGACTTCGTGCACTGCCAGTGGTGGAATCACGAAAGGATCAGATCCTGCAGTTCGCGTTCTACAAAAGTCAACTAGTCTGTCTGAGCAAGAGTAGGGCTGAAAACTTGCTTCTGAAGGGACAAGAGACTCGGCAACTGAGAGGAAATGGTCGTTAAACATGTCTGCAGTCAGATCAGAAGGGATTAAAGGAGATTTATTACACTTGCCTCCAGTCACTACGGCCATAGCGCACCAGAGCGTGGACATGTCTTTGTCTTGTTTAACCTTCGCCGTACCCCGTGGGTGCAGCGTACCCACACTTTCATTAAAGTCAATGTTTCTTGGTCATTTTTTAAGTCTCGACTTTGAAATTTTATGACTTTGTCAATAAAGGTTTTGTCTATGCTGTTACTAAAAATCGTGTTGTTTTGTTTATAAACAACGGAGTAAATAAACAACAAAAACATTGTATTAATCAAGCGATCAATGAAAGATTTTTAGCCTGTCGCACAAGAGATTTTACGCGATTGCGCTCACGCTTAAATTCAGTGAAGCACTTCTGCTGTCTCAGACCATCTCTCACCCTCATGGCTTGAATGATGTCTTGAGTAAGCCACGGCGGGAGTGATGCGTGTTTGACGCGTCTCCTCCGCAGGGGCGCATGTTTATTTAAGATCTTAAGAAAGATGGTATACCAAACAGACAGAGCGCTGTCAGGGTCAGATTTACTAAATACTTCATCAAAAGGTGCGCTGTTAAGATCAAACAGAAACTCGCTTTCATTAAAACTTTTAAAGGAGCGATAGGTGATATACGTATGGCATCCTTTCTTTGCTTTAGGGAGTTTAGTAGACCACGTACAGCGGATGGGAAAGTGGTCGCTGATACTAAGGTTACCGACAGACACATTATGAACAGACTCTGGCTTGGTTGTGTATATATGGTCTATGAGTGTGGATGTTGTTTGTGTGATCCGTGTGGGTGAAGTGATTAACTGTTGCAGACCCAACAACGTTAACGTAGAGTCCCACGCATGGTGAGGCTTTAGCATGTCTATGTTAAAGTCCCCCATGAGGATGACATTGGAGTTGGGATTACAAGCTTTATCACACATACTAAGGAAATCATCATACCACTCAAAGTTCGCAGCAGGGTTGCGGTACAGAAGGCCAATAAGAAATGATGGAGATTGAGGGGCCTTCAGTTCAAGCCACATACACTCAATATCTTTGGTTTCTAAATCATGTCGTCTACGTATAAAATCTTGAATAGACGAGTGAACATAAGCAGCTAATCCTGTCTGTCCATGGGCCGTAGGATCACGTCTCATGACAGTAAATCCAGGAACTTGGATGGATATATCTGATACATTTGAATTGAGACGTGTTTCAGACAGTCCAAAAATATGAAACGGGTCTGCTCCATTTAGATAAACACATATGTCAGGCAACTTATTGCAAAGATGGTAAATATTGAGATGACCAATGCGGAGATCTTTCGTCTTGAGTTTTACGCCACTCATTTCACGCAAAGTCAATGTGTTTGTGGAAAAACAAAAAAGAAGAAAATCAACAGGATGTATCCGTAACACGTGCCAAATAGAAAATAATAATAATGATACAAATAAAAAGTATAAAATCACTAACTAAACTATTCTAAGTGCAATAAACACAATAAACAAAGACTAGAGGCGTAATCACTGTACGCAGGGGAATAGGCCTTCAAAAGGCTTACACACGTCCGTGGGGACTAAAATATCCCAGGTACTCTTCAATGTCTCACACCCCGAATCAACAAAAGATTAAAATCCGGAGAAAATTAGTTTTCAGCAATTGTCACAAGTAACAGTGAGAGTCTGTGTGGCTGCGATTCGTGCAACTAATGAATATTAACACAGACAGACAGTAGCATTGAAAACTATAGTCCACACTTTTGACGGAAATATCGTCAATGAGACTGCAGAGCTCGCTAGAGAAAGTCCTTCAAGCGACTCCGTATACAGTGTAATTAATCTTTCTGGTGAAGAACAACACTGGACGTCGTAAGCACTCGCTCTAAATACACGATGCTAGGCCTGTAATGTTTGGTTGTTGTTTTTTCTCATCAACAATGAAGGTCAAGTCACTGACGTCTTTGTGTCACGAAAGAAAATGACACACAATCTTATTATTTCCTGATAGAGAATGCAAATGAGAAAAATAGCACACAACCTAAAAGAAAAGAAAATTCAAATGACGCAGAAACTCTGTTCACCCGAGCAGTCACGAACACTGTTTCAAACGACAGTTTTATATATTCATATATATGTGAACGGCACTTGGCACTGAATTCACAAATGTCCACGTTCAGCTTGCAGTGTCCTACAACGCGAACCAACAAAATGATGCAGTCTGCGCTACAACAAACAAACATCCCTAACTTCCCTAATTACACCGGGGGAAGGGGGTAGGGGCGGAAAGGGGGGAGGGCGGAGGGGGGGGGGGGCGTGCGGCGAGGTGGAGGGTAATGGGGTGCGGTGGGGGTTACTGCTGTGAGTAGAATTGCAATACTTGTGCAATGCTAACACTTAGCGCCTGAACTTGATGTGAATCAAGAGGGGAGGCAGTGAGGGCTAATCCCCTCTTCTCCCATCCTCTGGTATTAGGCGCTGAAAGATGGCTCGCTGTCATAATAGATGGTAAGGGAGGGTACTCCGTAGCAGCGGACAGTTGTAGCGGCCGACTATGCCTCTGTTCCTGACACAGAGGGGTGGTGGTGTGTGCCCGAGACCTGCGAGAAGACTCCAGGCCACTGCTGTTGGTCGCAGAAGACTCACGCCTATCAGCGGCCTGACCAGGGGCTGCCTCAAGAGCGGCGGGGGCAGGCCCGGGCTGCTGGTGGTGTTGCGTAATACGCTTGTCCTCACCAGTGTACTGTGACCCGGGGAGAGGACGCGGATCGGATGAGTGGCCACTGCTCTGTGCGGCCCGTCTGTCCTCACCAGGGGACGTCGGCGGCAGGTCAGCGCGTCGTATGTTCCGGGCCAGTGCACTAACACCGTGGTCGCTGGGGTGCAGCTTATCATAATACATGACCTGCTTGGATGCACCTCTGCTTGACAGGAAAGTTGATGTGTGGTCGATAAAAGTGACCTTTTCCTGTTTGCACACAGTTTTGAGGGCTTTGTTTGAGTCGTGTGCAGGTCGGTGTAGGGGATGATGGCTGCCACGTGTCGGGAGGAGCCGGGAAGACATTTGTAGTCTGGCTTTGGGGAACTTTGCTGACAGCAGGCCACAAAGTTTGAGCCACGTCTGTTGGCTGACAGCCCCATCCCAGCAGCTGTTGATGCCGACGTGGATGGTGACAGTCCGTATATTAGGGTTTAGGGGTTGTGCACTCAGCCACTGACCCAGGTGATCCACCCTGAGGCCTGACACTGATAGATTCTGCACCATAGAGTCAGCAGTCGTCATTCTCTTCTCATCGATGAATTTGGTGACAGAATCTCCAATGAGAAGAGTGTTTACCTCAGGGCGGATTTTCATTCCAGTGGTGTCATATTGCTGTCCTGCTGCTTTAAGTTTGCTGTCCCTTTTTCACGCCGGTATTTTGGGGCTGGAGGACAGCAGACTGATTATCATCCTGGCCCAACCCCTGGAACCTGTTTGATGTTGACACGTTGGCTAGGAATTCAACGCTGACAATGTCAGCATGATTGTGCTGGAAGGAAGGTGCAGTAGTGGAGGGTGCTGGGGAAGGTTGTCGAGCATGAGGGGTTTTTATCGCAATAGACTGGCTAACGAAAGTGTCAAGGCGTTTGTTGATTTCGTCTAGCTTTCCTGCATGACAGTCTCTGGAGGAAACGAGGCTGCTCATCTTTTTGGTGAGTATAGCGTGGTCGTTTTTCATCCCTGCTGTAGTTGTGTTCATCAACTCTCGCAGCCTTGATCAGTAGCCTTGATTTCCTTTTTGGCCTTTACCTCGCTGTCGAGGACAAGGGATGCCAAGTTGTCGTGCCCCTGTCTGAGGTCAGCACACTCCTTCCTAACACCCTGCAGCTCGGCACGGCACTGACGCAGCTCTGACTAGAGAGTGGTGATGGCGGCTGTGGACTCGGCCAGTTGATGTTGCAGGGCGATGATCAGTCTCAGTGCCGTACTCTCAGTCAGAGGAACCAGGGCGCATGGTGTTAACGGGGCTGCGTTGATCTTTTCCGGGATATCGGTGATTTCAATAGCCACGGGTGTACCCGTTGGTGGGCGGAGCTGTGGGTGATTATTTGCGTTTAAGACTGGATGGCCGGGCTGAGATGAGAGTGGAGACTGGGAGGGTGAAGTTGAGGAGTCAGATAAGGGGGGTTCAATGGCAGTTGACGGGGTAATCAGGGGGTGTTCGGACGAGGATTTAGATATCTGGGGTTCAATGACAGGGGTAGTTGTCTCGTCAGACATTGTGCTCACTATTGTTTTCATCTTGTCAAATTTCTCATCCACCCACTGTCGGCATGCGGTCCCTTGCACAAGCACAGTGCCTGTAGTACGGTAGAGGGTGATAGTGATGAGCTTGCTCGATTCGAGGTAGAGTTGGAGCAATGTCTTGTAGAGATTAGGATGGGAAGGGTTGCACATTGGAGTGGGGAGGGTGATAATGCTGAGCTGATTTCTGGTTTGCTCGTAGTCGAACCAGTCGGCGGTAATGGCGGCTGGACACCCGGCGACGTACCGTGTGTGGAGTATGAATCTCCATAGCGGAAGTTTATCGCTAGTGAAAGTCTTTTGAATAGGATCCATTGTATGGCGAATTTTCTCAATGGAAGTGTCCACGGCGTGCTTGGCATTTGCAGATCGGGTGATAGGGCCCATGGTGGTGGTGGAGGGAAGGGGTGGTGGTATGCTACACATGAAGTGCCAGCATAAAGCTAGCAGCCCATGGTGAAATTTAAGGTGGACTGAGGGGAGGGTGTGGTGGTGGAAGGAAGATGGTGGGATAGTTAATTATCTGACGTGGTTGGCGCGGGTGGAGGGGCCCATGGAGGAGAGTGGGTGTGGTTGGCAGATTACACAGCTGATGCCAGCCTCGTGGTCATGCCGATTGCCATGATAGCTCACTGCTGCGCTCAAGAGTGACGCGGCAGCGAATGTCAAGCACTGGGGCTAGCGTCACCTTTTACACACATCTGGAATAGAAGAGAATTCTAACGGCTCAGACTCCGAAATGCCTTACTAATCATCAGTTGATAAGCTGGAATGTGAGCTCGCACTAGCAGAGCGCGGTCTGTTTATCAACACGTCTAATACTCGATGGAAGCAGTCACTGAATCTACTCGCGCAGCCAGGATTCACACGAGCTTCCGCATCTGCGGGCACCATAGGATCTCTGTATAGGTTCACGGCAGACTCGGATCTGGAGACTGACTGCTTAATACGACTGTACTAGGCATGCCAGCCACTCTGGCGCCAAGCGACACAGAAACGGAAGAGTCCATGTTCCACCGCCCGAAGTATTCAACAGAACAGTGATGAAGAAGAAGAAGAAAAAAGAAACGTTAATAACTCTGGCAAAATGAATGTTACACAAATGGAAAAATCACATTCCAATAGAAGTCACTACTACAAGTCACTGAGGCTAAAAATCACATATCACAACCAAACTCTTGGCTTGACTTCGCGAACGAAGATTTTATAGGAGCTGCCCACGACGTCTGCAGGCTTGTTCGTGGCTGCGGAGGCCAATCCGGGACAGGCAGGTTCGACCGCAGTGGCTGCAGGGGAAGGTATGGCCAGGGTTCTGAGTTGCGGCATCTCTGTTTTTTTCTCCTGAGCCGCTTGTCCTTAAGGCTAGCTCTGCGAGAGTCCTCAAAGGAGACAGCTGCCTTGTGAATGGTGGAGCGCCAGGTGTCACGGTCCACAGTAAGCGAGGACCACTGGTGGTGGTCGATTTGGCAGGCACTAAGTGACTTCTTGAGACAGTCTTTGTATCTCTTCCTTGGTGCCCCTCTGTCACGGTGTCCAGTAGCAAGCTCGCCGAACAGGGTGATCTTTGGTAGGCGATGATCCTCCATCCTGGAGACATGCCCCGCCCAGCGGAGCTGTGTCCGCAGCAGCAAGGCCTCGATGCTCACCGTTTCAGCCTGTTCAAGGACCTCGACGTTGGTAACATAGTCACTCCAGTGAATGCCCAGGATGGTACGCAGGCAGCGCTGGTGGAAACGTTCGAGGAGTCGTAGTTGGCTGCGGTAGAGGGTCCAGGACTCGGAACCATACAGCAGGGTTGTGAGGACCACAGCTCTGTACAGCTGATCTTGGTGCCTGTTTTCAGCTGTTGATTGTGCCACACCCGCTTGAAAAGTCGCCCGAAAGCGCTGTTCGCTTTTGCCAGCCTGCTGTCAAGCTCCCTGTCCAGCTTGGCGTCCGACGTGATAATGCAACCAAGGTAAGTAAACTGGTGCACTGACTTTAGTTCAGACTCGCCAATGGTGATGTGAGGAGGGCGATACACTGTCTTGGGTGCCGGCTGATGGAGGACCTATGTCTTTTTCAGACTGACCTCATGTCCAAAGAGCTGGGCAGCGTCTGCGAAGCAGGACGTGATGCGCTGCAGGGCTCTCTCTGTGTGTGCAACGAGGGCAGCGTCATCAGCAAAAAGCAGCTCACGAATCAGTTGGTCTAGGGTTTTCGTGTGGGCCTGCAGTCGTCTGAGGTTGAACAGGCTGCCATCGAGACGATACCTGATGTACACTGCATCGTCATCATCGAGGTCTACTGTGGCCTGCTTCAACATCACGCTAAAAAAGATGGTGAAGAGGGTCGGTGCCAGCACGCAGCCCTGCTTTACGCCGTTGAGAATAGGGAATGGTTCTGAGAGAACATTGTTGAGTCTGACCTGGCCTTGCTGGTCCTCGTGTAGCTGGACAATCATGCTGAGGAACTTTGGGGGACAACCAAGTCGCTCCAGGATCTGCCACATGCCTTGCCTGCTCACAGTGTCGAACGCTTTTGTTAGGTCGACAAACGTTACGTACAGCCCTTTGTTCTGCTCGCGTCACTTCTCCTGAAGCTGTCTCAGCACAAAGACCATATCGGTGGTGCTCCTGTTTGCTCTGAAGCCACACTGGCCCTCTGGGAGGTTTTCTTCAGCGATGGCAGGTACCAGCCGATTCAGGAGCAGCCTTGCAAGAATTTTCCCAGCAATGGACAGCAGGGTAATTCCCCGATAGTTGGAACAGTCGGACTTCTCGCCTTTGTTCTTGTACAGGGTGATAACGACAGCATCACGGAGATCCTTTGGTAGTGTTCCTTCCTCCCAGCAGCAGAGAAAGAGGTCGTGGAGCTTGTTGTGCAGTGCTGTGCCTCCATGTTTCCAGATCTCTGGTGGTATTCCATCAATGCCTGCTGCTTTGCCACTCTTGAGCTGGTGGATGGCTGTGAGGGTCTCTTCAGCGGTGGGCGGTTCGTCCAATTCAACCTTTACTGGGAGTTGTGGGATTTGTAGGACGACTGCGTCTTGAACAGTGCGCTCAGCGCTGAAGAGGCTCTGAAAGTACTCCGACCAGCGGTTCAAGATGGAGGTATTATCTGTGAGGAGTGCCTGGCCATTCGCGCTTCGCAGGGGACTTTGTACCGCAGTGGGCAGATGTTCACATCTGCACGGGACTTAGACGACCCAGCCCTCCACGAGTCCCCTGCTGCCTTGCAGGCCTGGCCGCTTGGCTGCGGAAAGGCTAAGGGAGGAAACCCCTGACATCAAAGCCCCCGTGTCTCCGGGGAAGGCTTTTGAGCCAGAGACTAGGACAAGGGCAGTCTGATATAAAACCTACGACCCGAGGACCTCGATGCCATCGTCCCAGCTTGCTAGGCCATGGCAGACGAACCAAGGGTTTAAAGGGTGGGGCCAGTACTGCGCACACTGCACTCCACCAAAAAGCTCCACCGCGCAGGCTTTAGGAAACGTCCACGGACCATAACACTGACCATTCCAAGTCCTGTAGCGACGGGCGAGGGGCGAAACGGCAGGTGAAAGATGTCACTGGAAGCCACAGTCTCAAACCTGCATGCAGGCGGTTCAGGATATTGGTCGCCTGATGTTGACCTGGGGATGACAACATCACTCGGCACACCCTGAACGACCAAGCAGCCTTCTCTAGGAACAGCACTGCTTGCTCCACACGGAGAGGGGCCTAGAAAAGGTGGCCTAACCAAAGCTCGTCCCCTCGCAACCCCAGTTGGCTAGCCGCGGTCAACGGGCATCTTCTCCTGCGGTCAAAAAACAAGAAAGAATAACGGATCCACTCTCATGACGACCACGACCGGACTCAACGTAGCATGCTGGAACATCCGAACCATGCTCGACAAAGCAGACAGCGGACGCCCTGAACGTCGCTCCGCCCTCATTGCCCATGAATTGCGGAGGTTAAACATCGACATCGCCGCGCTCAGTGAAGTACGTTTTCCGGACGAAGGCAGCCTCCAAGAACTTGGCGCTGGGTACACCCTCTACTGGTCAGGCAGGCCTGAATCAGAAAGACGGCTCAGGAGTGGGTTTCATGGTCAAGACCTCCATTGCGACTAAGCTGGAAAACCTACCAACGGGTCACTCAGACCGCATCATGTCCATGCGCCTCCCACTGAGACACCAGCAACACGTCACCCTTCTCAGTGTGTACTCCCCAACCCTCCTGGCAGAGCCTGCTGAAAAGGACAAGTTTTACACTGACCTGCGCAGCCTCATACAGAGCACCCCTGCAGACGACAAAGTCATCATCCTTGTCGACTTCAACGCCAGAGTGGGCCAGGACTCTGAAGCCTGGAAAGGAGTCCTCGGCAAGCATGGCGTCGGGAACTGCAATGACAATGGCCGCCTACTGTTGGAGTTCTGTGCAGAGCAGCAACTGGTCATCACCAACACTACTTTTCAGCAAAAGGACAGTCGAAAGACCACCTGGATGCATCCTCGCTCCAAACACTGGCACCTTATCGACTATGTCCTAGTGCGTCAGAGGGACCGCAGTGACGTCCTCCTCACCAGAGTGATGCCCAGCGCAGAGTGCCACACTGACCACCGTCTTGTCCGCTGCAAACTCAGGCTCCACGTCAAGCCAAAACCCAAGAAATGGGGGCCCCCCAAGAAAAAGCCTGATGTTGCCAGCCTTCAGCGTGAAGACGTGAAAGCTGCCTTTCAGACAGATTTACAGCGCAGGCTCAAAGACACAGCGGACCCAGCAGACTCCTTCCCTGAAACACTTTGGGAACAACTGAAAACTGCTATTGCAAAATCCTCTGCAGAAGTCCTGGGTTTCGCTAGAAAGAAGAACAAAGACTGGTTTGACGAGAACGATGTAGAGATCCAGGAACACCTAGCAAAAAAAAAAGAGCCGCCCATCAGGCCCACCTAGCCCAGCCTTCCTGCCCTGTGAAGAAGTCTGCCTTCCGCCTCGTCTGCAGCAGTCTCCAGCGCAAGCTCAGAGATCTCCAGAATGAGTGGTGGACCAGACTTGCACAGAGGACCCAGCTTTGCGCTGACAATGGTGACTACAGGGGCTTCTACGAAGCACTGAAAGCAGTGTATGGCCCCAGACACCTGGTACAAAGTCCCCTGCGAAGCGCGAATGGCCAGGCACTCCTCACAACCAAACACTGCCAACACAATTGTCACTGGAGACGGAGCCATGTGACTATGCGACTTACTCGCACTCACGCGAGCGACAGTGAAGAGAGAGAGATAGAGAGAGAGAGAGAGAGAGAGAGAGAGAGAGAGAGAGAGAGAGAGAACAACAATGGCAGGGTGTACATCACGACTCGAAAGCTGATACGTTGTAGTCTGAGCCACTGCAAACTGAACAATGGAACATCATGTGGAAACAGACGGTGGACTTGTTCGTGTTAACTTAACTCATTCTACCCCAGACACACTACAACAAGATAAGGATCGACCATGATATTTCAAGGGTGATGCCAGAATAGCTTGGCGCCCTGCAACTGGTACAGAGTCGTTAGGCAACACCTCCAAAATTTGAGAAATGGGACCTTGGGGCTGAAAGGGTTAAGTAACCACCTTATGCAAACAGAACGCATAAGAGAAGTCTTGAAGGGCAGGGAACGTCACCTGTCATGACAGATCATCATTTAGGTGGCGACAGCCACAGCCACCGCGACAGCCACCTAAATGATGATCTTTCATGACAGGTGATTAATCATAAGGGTGGTCGCTCAGAACAGGTTCTGCTGCACTACAGGATATCAGTTGTAGCTTTGTCATTGTTTCCTGTTAGCTTGTTGTTGTTTTTTTTTCTCCCCCTGTCTTCAGTTTCGCCACCTGAGCGTCCCGTGATAAAGCGAGAGATGAAATATCACAGGCTGCGACAGAGACACGCTTATCAATGTTCATAGCAATGAAAATTGGTTTTTGTGACCAAATGCTTTTACCTTTGTAAAATAAAGGTTCATTGTTCATTGTTCATGTACAGCGTATAGTACCCAGAAGAAATAAATACTGAGCATTGCTCCATGTGGTTAAAAACACTCCTCTACAGTAGCCTGTATGAAACGTGACGTAGTGATGCAGATCACATGTTGGTGACGTGAGCATTGTATGTAAATACATCCATGCACCGATCAAACAAAAAAACGGAGCTTTGCAAATGCATGTTCATACAGATCATGTCGCGCTGGGCCTTTGTGTTGTTTGTTGATGATACTGTTAGCTTCATGCCAGTATTGGAGGTTCGTTTGCAAGGAACGACTCCCATCAACGAACGAGAGCGAAATCACAGCAGATTTCCGGTGGGCGGTGCCAGAATAATCAGCTTGTGCCATAAATACGATGTGTGTCCATCGCGGGCGATGAGGACCACTAACATCCCTAACTACGTTGTGTCTAAAAAAAATGGTGTGTCCCGCGGAGATGGCTGGTGAGACCAATCCGGGCACGGAGGTGCCTCCCACAGGTGGGACACACGTGAGATGGTGCAGCATTGGAGGTGCTTGCCGCTCATCCTTTCCTCTGGAGATGCTTTCTCTCTGCTTCGGCTGTGCGTCTAACCTCAGCGCTTGTGGATCCCTTGTTGATGAGGCTGCGCCAGGAGGTGCGATCGGCCATAAACATAGCCAACACTCCAAACAACCTCCAACAGGTATAGATCCTCATGAGCCCCCTGGTCTCATGAGGATGAATGCCTATTTGGAGGTGTTTTGAGTGTTTGACTATTGGAGATGTTTAGAGTGTTGTCTACGCTCATGGTACAATCTTGTCATCCGCCATCACTTCGCTCTCGTTCGTTCTTGGGAGTCGCCCGGCGTACACGTGACCTCTCTACTGTGACCATAGGGGCCTGACGAGTGGTGCTTTGACTAAATGCAAATCCGCTGCGCCACCGCGTGTGCGCGGCCACCTCGTAACTAGCTAAAGTCATAATACATTTTTTACTTGAGCTAGTTACGCGGTGGCCGCGCGCACGCGGTGGCACAGCGGATTTGCATAATTCTGACTTGAGCTAGTTACGAGGTGGCCGCGCGCACGCGGTGGCGCAGCTGATTTGCATTTAGTCAAAGCACCACTCGTCAGGCCCCTATGACTGTGACGGGGAAGAACCGAGCAGTACGATGCATTCTTTTTTAACACTTTCAGCCCTGACGCACTACAACAGGAGATGGATCGACCATGATAATTCAAGGGTAGTGCCAGATTAGCTTAGCGCCTGTCGGCGCAGAGCTAATATGGCACTGCCCTTGAATTATCATGGCCGTTCCATCCCCTGCAACTGTGCATAGTCGTTAGATGACGCTGGCCTGCAAAGTTTGTGAAATGCGGCCGTCGGGCTGAATGAGTTAATAGAATACATAAGACAGAAGCCGCAAACATAGTGCTGAACAGTTTTAACTCATTCAGCCCCGACATGGGTCGAGCATGATAGTTCAAGGGAGGTGCCAGAATAGCTTGGCGCCCATGGGCGCAACGCAGTTTTCACGACATCCATTACCAGTACAGTCATGCATCCACATCTATTGTTCTACTATTGACCTTGTTGACCGACACTGTCAAATTAACCCCCTCACTGCGGAGAAAAAAATAAAAACCACCCAGCTGCAAGAGACATAAATCCTCATGAGCCCCCCCCCCCCCATCCCCTCCCTCCACCCCCCCCCCCCACCCCCCCCCCGCAGTTGCGGGGGCTCATGAGGATCTATGCCTCTTGTCGAAACCACTTTGTATCCATTTTTTATGACGGCTGCTTAACTTTGACGTTGACTTAACAAAGATAAAACATCCCATCTTCACCGTTCGAGAAGAGAACCCAATGCGCACAAGGCCATCGGGCTTGCGCGCGCTTTGGGAAGGCACATTAGAGCCGGCGGGCTGACAAAAGGAACAAACAGCAGGCACATTGTATGCGGACAAAGTCTTCAGAATTCTGAAGCAGGTCGGCAGAAACAAGGAAACTGGAAGAATGAGAAGATTTCAAAAACACACTGGCTTTAAAGGAGTTAACCCCTACACTGCCGGGTCAAGGCGAACGCCAACACGCAGCAAGAGACATAAACCCTCAAGAGCCCCCGCAGTCGCGGGGGCTCATGAGGACTTGTGTCTCTTGTTAGTCCCATGTGCTTTTAGCCACGGCCGGGGCTTCAGTTATTTTGGGGGGCTCTAGAACCGAGGCCCCGATCCATCCGCAAAGAATCCTTGACGCATCAACTTACCGGATGATTTGACGGTGACGCATAAGATATTTTGGATCCTCACGCTTTCGAAACGCGTAAGTTCACTTTAGACATTATCAGGACGCACAAAATAAGGAATTGGAGCAGATCCGTTGCTTGGGGTAAGTTGTTTTCGTCGTTAGACCGGAAACAAACCTCCATTTCTGAACACGTGATGCTTTTATTTAGGCCACAGATTTGTCTTGGGAAAGGTATTAGCTGGTGGTCCAGAATTACGTAGTATTTTTCTTTTTCTCCCGTAAAGTGCCTTCCCAAGGAGTACAGCGTTTCTAATGTACTGCAAGAATGAGGCGTCAAAGAAATTATAAACAACAAGAATATGACGACATCTTGCTGTCGAGTGACATAAATGTTTTCTTTTTACCATTATTATATGCTGATGACGTGGAATCTGTTTATCCCAAATTGTGAAATTTCTTGTGGACAAAATGGTGGGAGGTCTGAAACCGTTCAAACACCGCGCTGTTGAACGTACATGGTGGGAAGCGCCTTGTGTTTACATGTGTGTGTGTGCGTGCGTGCGTGCGTGCGTGCGTGCGTGCGTGCGAGTGTGTGTGTGTGTGTGTGTATGTGTGTGTGTGTGTGTGTGTGTGTGTGTGTGTGTGTGTGTGTGTGTGTGTGTGTGTGTATCTCCGGTGTTTGTGTAAGTACAGGCCTGAAACTTTAGGAAATGCTTTGATCGAGATGTATTTCGGAGAGCCTCACTGCATATTTTAAATGGTAGACTCGTTAAAGAGAAAAAATTACGGACCCACATTTGAGTCCGTATTTTCGTTCTATTCACTCGGAATTTTCGATATAATTATCTAGTATGAAGACAGACATTGAATGAGTTCGTTAGCTAGCTTAGCTTTGTACCTTTTCAACTTTATCGTAAAAAGTCATTCATTGCAGAAACAAATTAAAAAGTATGAATTCTCGAATTCTAGAGAAGGGTCAGACCGTGACGATGACGTAAAGGCGTCAGTGTTACACAATGTTTCTAAATTGTCGCAAAGCACCATATGTTTATACAATATTTCTGAATTGACATCACATACGTCATTGTGCACACGGCGTCATGGGACTAGTGAAGCCATGACGTGAAACTTATAGTAACGTTATTTTGCTGCTCGTGCTATTCTTCCTCTTCAGAATTCCTGTCGCTACTCCAGCCCACAGAGCGTACTAATGGCGGGAAGCGCCATGTGTCCGTCTTTATTTGTGTGCGCCGGTGTGCTTTGATCAGAAGTTGGGTTAGAGAGAAGGGAAACGGATCAGAAGGATAAGCTTAAAAAGATGAACATGAACTCTGAATGCTCCTAAAAGAAAAACGCATGTGAGCTCCAAACAATACGGTAGACTTTGGGATGAATTCCTCATCTTGTTGATATTTCTGTCATTTAGCGCCGCGCCACGACTCCGACACTATTTTTTTTAACACAGCAGGGACTCCGAGCGCTGTTCCTTGGTATGCGCTTGGTCTACAAGCTAATGTTCTTCATGCCTGTTTGATCCCATTTATCTGTGTTCTTCACGCGAATGTTGGTCAGTGTGCAGTGGTTTAAACGCGAAATTTGTGATCGCTGGCGGTGAAGGTGTTAAAGAAACACGTCTTTGCAAAAGAAACGATTTTCTCGGCCTCATCTTGCGGAGGAAACATGTCTTTATTTGACAACGTGGCTCTTGTCAGTCACGATCGCGCGGTTGACATGAAGAACAATTATGTAACCGGACAGCGCTTGCATGACAATTCTCGCGAGATGGCGTGCAGACAGCGTGATGAAGAGGCCCGGATGTAGGACGCCGGTAATCATAGACTCCCATGTTCACGTGCGCATGACGGTTGAGTGTTGGCACACACTTTCATGTTACTATGGGGACGCGGTAGTTCAAATTTCTTCTAAACAATTTCATAGTTCAACTGAACACGCTTTATTGTTACCAGGGGAACAGTACGGTTCAAATTTCAATGAAACAAGTTCAGAGTATCAAAGCAACCGAACGTTCGTGTTACCATGGGCGGAATTTCATGGTGCTAAGCTACAATTTTATAGGCTTTGCTTCCTAGATCACACGTAATTATTTTTGCAATTGCGCAATTTCGAATTTTTGGAAGACTTGTTTTGTTGAGGGCATTTTCCCGTTAATAGATACACAGACGTTTTTCAACTGCGGAATCGAAAAGAAAGTTCAATACACTTATCGAGCGAACATGAATTTCATTTTAGGTGACTTCAATATCCGTTTCCGTCTCACAGTGTACATATCAGATTTGTCCCACGTCACCAAGGCTCGTAACACTTCAGTTATAACACGTCCATGAAACGCTGCATTCGGATACGCGCCTTAATGCCGCGTATCCGAATGCGGCACACCTCGACTATGTTAACCCTTCCGCTGCTGGGACACAGCCAGCATTTCTTCATTGCGATTTAACGCTGAGCAGGCTGCTAAGGTCATGTCACGACGGCCGGAAAACAGAGAACATCACCCAAATGCAAGAGGCATAGATCCTGATGAGCCACCGCATTTGCGAGGGCTCATGAGGATCTGTGCCTCTTGCTGGTACCAGTTTTATTAGTTTTTCTCAGGCAGACAGCAAGTGGATCTGCAGTGGTGTCTGAGCTATCATTTCTAACTGATGGCGCTGAGGGGAATAAACACTCGGCGATTTTTTTTTTTTTTAAATCGAACTGTGGGGACAACGTTAAACACACACTGTAGAAGACACTCATCAGAATTAGCAAATCTGCAAATAACTGCTTAAAGCCATAAGATACCAAATTCACAGACCGGCACACAAAAAGGACAGTTTTTGAGGGGGCCACGGGGTGGGCGGGGGGGGGGGGGAGGGAGAGAGAGAGAGAGAGAGAGAGAGAGAGAGAGAGAGAGAGAGAGAGAGAGAGAGAGAGAGAGAGAGAGAGAGAGAGAGAGAGAGAGAGAGAGAGAGAGAGAGAGTCTGTCAACAGATTTTCACGTTTCACGAAATAACAAGGGCGTTTTCACAGATCACCAAAAACCTGATTTGGGCTTTCAAGTTTCACGACGACCCATTCTCATTACGGATCACGAGGATGAAAACTTGAAAACAAGATGAGGATTTCATCCCAAAGTCTACCGTATTGTTTGGAGCTCAGATGCGTTTATCGTTTACAAACATTCAGAGTTGTTCATATTTTTAGGCTTATAATGCTGATCCATTTCCCTCCTCACTAAGCCAAACTCTGATCAACACACACGTCGGCGCACACAAATAAAGATGGTAACACGGCACGGCGCATCCCGTCATTAGTACGCTCTGTGGGCTCGTGTCAGTAGCGACTCCCACCCTCTGATCCACACACACAGGCACACATAAATAAAGACGGACACACGGCGGATTCCCGCCATTTGTAAGCTCTGTGGTCTGGCGTAGCATAACTATTCTGAAAAAAAATAATAGCACGAGCAGCGATGTGACGTCACTTCAAGCTTTACGTCATGGCATCATTTAGTCCCACGACGCCGTGTTCATTGTGACGACTCGATGTTATATGTCACTCCTCGCAGTACTAACATTAATTTGATGTATCAGAGGATCAACTTTGCAATTTTCTTGCTGATTTTCACGCCTAGAGCTTACAGATCACAATTTGACCTAACCCTACTTCAGGGCTGGGACAAATAGACGGCTTATGCAAACAGTGCTTATGAAAAATCAAGTGCATATTAATGAGAAGATAACTTTTTTTCGTAAAAGAAAAATTTAAGTTATGTTAGCTGCTTTACAAATGACTCCGAAAAAGTGCTGCAGAAAATTGTTTGATTTTTACACCTAGGGCATACAGGTCACAATTGACCTAATCGTACACGACAGCCGAGTTAGTTAGTTAGTTATTTGGGTTTAACGCCGAGCAGGCAACTAAGGCCATCTCACGGCGGTACACGACAGCCGAGACAAACTGTGATGAAGCTCTATGCCCATGCATAGAGTTCACACAGGGGTTTTGTACGGTACGGTCTAGTCAGCGGTTGTCTTGGGACAAATATTCCGTGTATGCACGAGGCCATGTGAAATCATAGGGAGAGCGTTTGCACGGAGTTTTAGCGAGAGTTCAGGCGAACAGATCTGTAGGGAATTCAGTACGGGCTAGTCTGTCATTGTGGACGCATGTATGTTGGATATGCTAGCTATATTCCAAGATTCTGAAACCTAGAATTCAGGTATGTTTTTTATATGTATTATCGATAGCTACATAGTTAAAGGTAGTATGCGTTAGTAAGAGTTAATTCGGTTGTGTAGCGTTGACTGGTTTGGTTCAGTTATGTTGGTTTGGAATTCGTTGAGATAACTGGTGATTTTCCTATGTAGTTATTTACCGAGATGGATAACTAAGGGATGTGAGGTGTGTATGTCTAAGTCGTTATGAAGGTAGTACGTGGTTGTTTTAAGTGTAGTCTTTTTCAATGAATGAAATAACGTATGGCGAGAATGTCAGGTTATATTCTGTTTCAATGTAGTGACAGAGTTATAGTGTGTTGCGAAGTAGTTCGGGTTATCAAGCACGTGTGTGTGAATGAATGTGTGAGATTTATTTGTATCAGCCAGGTTAAGTAATGTACCTCATATCATCCAATATGTGTGTGTTTAGCAAGTGTTATGATATTAGGACTTTATTGTACAGAGTTCTTGTGTAGAGCGGAGCGACGGACGCCGAGGCGTCAGTCAGCAGAGGCTACCGCCGAGGGACCTACTGCGAGGTCATTTCATCACTCAGGGAGTGAGCGACCGGTGCCGAGACACCCGGGTCATCAGGGACTGCGCTACGGAGCGAGTCAGGACGTCCACGGTACGAGAAACGGGACGAATCGGAAGCGTGCGACACAAGAACTACACGCCTAAACGTGGAAGGACAGAACGTTGCTGAACAAGGCAGGTTGGATTGTGAGAGACAATTACCTAGCCTGGCTTTTACGTTGTGTATGTGTATTTCCCCATGAGGGATTAATAAAGTATTATTGTATTGTATTGTATTGTATGCGATGTTGATGTGTTAGATTGGAGCAGTGTATAGCGTAAGAGTATTCTTTTGAGTGTTTGTTGTTTACTTTTATAAAGGCCCACAGGAGGAAGAGAGCTAGTGTTTGTGTTGTACCGCGTGAATACGCCAGACTGAGTCAGTGGCGGTGTATGCGTCTGTTGTGCGAGAGTCTGTACGTGCGACTGGGGCGAATCAGCGTGCGTTACACAAACTGTAGGCTTATGTAAATACCGTATAAGAAAAATCATGCGATTATAAATGAGAAGATTGTTTTTTTTCGTAAAAAAATTTAATTGTTTTAAGATTAACCCATATATTTTGTGAAATTAATCCCTAAAACGTGAAAATATTTTTTTTTTCAAAAAATATTCCATTATCACTCAAAACGTTCTAGAGGTACAATGCTGGTTAACGAACTTATTCAGTATCTCCCTTTTATCTCGCTATATGCAAAAATATCTAGTAAGAATAAGAAACGGACTCCGATGTGTATCAACCTTTTTTTCTTTTTTTTTTTCTTTTTGTGTGTGTGTGTGTGTGTGTGTGTGTGTGTGTGTGTGTGTGTGTGTGTGTGTGTGTGTGTGTGTGTGTGTGTGTGTGTGTGTGAACATCTTAATTTTTTTTTTTAATCGAAAAACAGGCCTCGAAATAATTTTAGGAACAAAATCCTAAAATTTCAAACGTGTCAGTCGTCAAACGCGCGCTTTAGTCGCTGTCTCTCTCACACACACGCACGCACGCACGCGCGCGGCAGTTTGGCGCCCAAAAGACGTTCTATAGCAAGGTTTGCGTAGCTAGACGTGACGTCATTTTTATCTTTTTGCTTCTTTGCCAGAATGTCTGCCCCATGCGCCAAAAACGTCAAGTGCATGCTCCGGAATGCGCTCCGACCAGCCCCATTTCAAAGTCTACCGTATTATCAATACTGTAGACAACAATTGCAATCACGAGAACCGAAAAACGGCAATCACGCACCACGATTTAACTCCCTTTCCCCCCTCCTCCCAAGTTTTTGTTTTGCTAAAACCGTAATGTTCAAAACCACACACACGCATGAAAACTTCTTGTTTTGACTGAAGATGGGAATTCATAACGGAGTATCCAGTACGCAAAGGCCATTAGGTCAAAGTCGGCCGCAGTGGGTCTGCGCGACCGTGCGCGGGCCCACTGCGGCCGACTTCGAGCCGATAGCTTTTTTTGCGTGCTGGGTATAGTTAACTGATAAACTCTTGGGCGCTGTTCCTAGGTGAGATCGACAGTCATCAGGAACGCGTCACAGATTATCTAACTGTTTGATCGTTTGGATGCAACAGCTTGCAGTCCATAAAGACTGCCCACAGTACGACTGTGACGAGGACACGCGCCCCAGTGATCGGGGGTGAGCCAGTAAAGCGGCCCCTTTGGTCCTCACTATAAAGGGGCGTAACCTTCTAGCTATTCTCACTATGCAAGGGTTCGTCTATTGCGGCCTATTGTCTTTGACCTGATTCCAATCTGAATATCTCTTCGTGTGTATTTTATGTCAATACGATGAAAAAATCCATTCACTGTCCGCCCGCCGTGAGATGGCCTTAGTGGCCTGCTCGGCGTTAAACCCAAATAACTAACGAACACTCACTAGTGTCCGCAAAGCCACGACCGCAAACTGGTACCAGTTCCGTCCCTTTTCCATCGCAATCTCATGTTGCCAGCGTCCTGGTGTGATTACACCAGGTCCCAGTTGCATGAGCGAGCTTAGTCCTGCGCCAGTCACTAAGCAAGGTGCTCCGCTATAGCGGAGCACCTTGATTAGTGGATGGCGTAGAACTAAGCTCATTTATGCGACTAGCTACTGGGAGCCGAATGTATGAGGCGATACTGTCATTCTCTCTATTCCTGGAAACGAGGCACACACTCAAACGCCCAACATTTCCTTGGTTAGAGAAACGAGTCGAAAAGAACCCAAAACTGAGCAAGAGACACAGATGTTCATGAGCCCCTACGGCAATGTCGCAGGGGCTCATGAGAATCTATGTCTCTTGCAAGTAGGATACAGCTGTAGAGTAGGTAGTGCTGTCACTTAATGTATTCTCTGTTCCTGGAAACAACGAACGCACTCGAACCCAACATCATTTTTCTCTCAGAAACTGAAGCAGTTGTAAAATAACACCAAGTTAGTTGTTTGGGTTTAACGCCGAGCAGGCGACTAAGGCCATCTCACGGTGTAAAATTACACGAAGCCTGTTAGCAGACTCATACATTCTCAAGAGGCCCTGATGCAAAATACCTTGGCCTGGAAGAGATGATAACGCCATTTTGTGTATTCACTATTCCTGGAAGCAACTCAAACACCCAAAACTTTCCTCAGCCCGAGACCGCCGCAGTGTTGTAAATCCACATCCGAACCCGACCAGCATGTAAAGATGCATAGATTTTCATGAGCCCCTGAGTGGTTCATGACGATCTATGCCTCTTGTAGACTGAATGAAGCGACTGGATTTAAACATGAAAAACGATTCAAGCTGCCAGGCGGTCTATATTATGACAAGGTGGCATCACCAGTCTGACGATCATTCAAAACACTGCAACGCCATTCAGGCGGGGAGATTGTGCTAATTTTAGCATGCGGTCGATTGGACGGGAGGCTGCCAAAACCACAGGCGGTGGGTGACGCAAGAAGGATTAAAAATTCACTTAAAGCGACCTGCTGCAGGCAAGACAGGGTTAACGTTCAATGTCTCCTGTTTAAGTGTTTTAGTGCGTCTGAGAGTTCTATGTGAGAGGTACCTCCAGCACCAGCAAGACCTCTATCGTGTCTTTGTGGATTTTAAGAAGGCGTTTGACAGGGTGTGGCATGCAGCCCTTTGGTCCACTATGAAGCTGTACAACATCAATGCCAACCTGATCAAAGTAATATAAAACCTTTACAACAAGGCCACTAGCGCAGTCTGCTTCAACGGCAAAATAGGAAACTGGTTTAGGACAACCGTCGGAGTCAGACAAGGCTGCTTGCTCTCACCTACTATTTTGAACATCTTTTTGGAAAGAATCATGACGGACGCTCTGAATGATCATGAAGGAACAGTCAGTATTGGAGGCAGAACTATAATAATAATAAAATTATTACGGTATTTATAATGCGCTTATCTTATAATAATTATAACTCTAAGCGCGCACTCACAACTCGCGCACGCATGCGCACGCTTTAGACAATGACTCTCGTACCACAAATAGTGAAATACATTACGACAGTCAGCTTGGGGTGGTGAGTGTGGTGATATAGTGCTAAAACTGTTGAAAGAGGTGGGTTTTGAGGGCGGACTGGATGGAGGAGAGAGAGTGTTTGTGACGGAGAGAGAGTGGGAGAGTGTTCCCGGTGGATGGACCGTAGACGGAGAAGGAGCAGGGGCCGAAAGTGCTGAGTTTATCAAGAACTTGCGCTTCGCGTACGACATTGATGGCCTTGCAGGAACAGAGGAGGAGCTAGCTCAGCTGGTGGTAAATCTGGACAGTACAGCCATTGCGTTTGGAATGGAAATCATCGCAGAGAAGACCAAACTGATGACCAATAACGCCATTGGCATTGGCTGGTTGGAGGCCAAAAACTGGAAACAGTTAAGAAATTCAAATACTTAGGAGCCATTGTGACAGATGAAGGATCAAAACCAGAAATAATGTCCAGGATTGCGCAGACAACAACAGCGCTGACAAGACTAAAGACCAAATGGAAGGACAGAAACATCACACTCTGCTCCAAGATCAGACTGATGCGCTCCTCAGTCATCTCAGTGTTCTTATATGCCTGTGAGTCATAGATCCTCACAGCAGACCTCGAAAGAAGGATACAAGCCACTGAAATGAGATGTTTACGAAGGCTGCTTAGCATTTCGTACAGAGATCATATCACGAACGAGGAAGAGGGAAGCAGAATCAGGCAAGCCATCGGGCCCTATGAAGACCTATTAGCCATTGTGAAAAAAACGCAAACTGAAGTGGTATGGGCATGTCACGCGATCAGCAGGGATTGCCAAGACAATCCTGCAAGGCACTGTGCAAGGACCGACGAAGGAGAGGGAGACAGACAAAAAGATGGGAGGACAATATCTCAGAGTGGGCAGGACTGAAGCTGAGCGACACACAATGAATGGCAGAGAACAGAGAGAAAATATAATAATAATAATAATAAGCGCATTAAATAGGCGCTTTATCCCAATTGAAAATCGGCTCAAAGCGCCGCCGCGAACTGAACCCAACAAGCACGCTCACGTGAATCACGCGCATTCACTCACACACTGTACATAAACACAGAACATTCACGTGGTGCTAAGGGCAAGCTCAAGCGAGCTACTGTAGTTTTTGGAAATTCAAAATCGTTTGTATTTGAAATTTGATTAAGTGGGCTGAAACTGATACCAAAATGAAGGGAACTGGTTGCCAAGTCATCAGTGGTGCCCCAACGGTCGGCAAGACTACGGGATAGATATATAAACAGATAGATGGATGAGATGGATGGATGGATGGATGGATGGATGGATGGATGGATGGATAGATATAGATAAAGATAGATAGATAGATAGATAGATAGCTAACTAGCTAACTAGCTAGTTAGCTAGATAGATAGATAGATAGATAGATAGATAGATAGATAGATAGATAGATAGATAGTCTGACAATATTGCTGCACAAGTGGGTTAACTTATAAAATGTTAATGCCGTAAAATGAAAGACTTCTCTGCTTTATTCTGCTCTTCTTCTAGTTTTATACGTAAGAGAGTTCCGACGTTGAGCATGGGGGGGGGGGGGGGAGGGGGAGGGGAGGGAGGGGGGGGGGCAGTAGAAAACCTATATCGGATTGTGAAATGCAGGGTAATCAGGTGTGTCGATAAGGCATAAGGAACACAAAAGGTGTTGAAATGTGTCTTCAGATTTACGCGAAATGGTACTTTAACCTCTTTCTGATTTCCGAAGAATGTTTATTACGGGACAGCGTGTGAGCCACAAACTCATGCATAATGTAAGAGGCGATTGTACCTACCATGTAAAACTCGTACATACTGAAGTTCCCATACAACTCGTCCATTGGCACCAAGATGTAGTGATACGTGACATTGTCGGTGTACACGTCATCATCATCATAATTGTGCGGCTCCATTCCCATTGGTCAGAAAGCACTTCCGGTAAATATCCTGAGGCGTATGTCTGCGAAAAGCAAGACATATCATTATAAATGTAGTCGTCAGAATGTTACCCAATATTTCCACATTTCCACATTGTTAATTTCTTTACTTAATTCATTTAACCCCAAGGCCGCATTTTTCAAACGTTGGAGGTGCCACCTAACAACTATGTACCAGTGGCAGGAGATGGCCGATCGACCATGACAATTTAAGGGTAGTGTCAGATTAGCTTGACGCCATTAGGCGCCAAACTAATCTTGCACTACCCATGAATTATCATGATCGATCCATCTCCTGCTATAGTGCGTTGGGGCTACATGGGTTAATTTTTGTACAATCTTATTGTCCCTCATTGGGGAACGTGGGCTGCCTTCTCCGGAGAAAGAGTATCGCCACAATAATAGCGCCACGCGACCTAGTCTATTTTTTGTCTAGCGTATTGAAAATACTGTAGACTTTGAGATGGGGCTGTTCGGAGCGCATTCTGTAACATGCAAATGACGCACAAAGGCGGGCACACATCAGACTCTGGCAGTGAAGTAACACGATAAAAATTACGTCATGCCTAGCTACGCTAACCGCGCTGTTGAACGTACATATGGCGGGAAACGCCGCGTGTGTGTGTGTGTGTGTGTGTGTGTGTGTGTGTGTGTACGTGTGTGCGTGCGTGCGTGCGTGCGTGCGTGTGTGTGTGTGTGTGTGTGTGTGTGTGTGTGTGTGTGTGTGTGTGTGTGTGTGTGTGTGTGTGTGTGTGTGTGTAGACAGGAGTATCTCCTGTGTTTGTGTACGTACAAGCCTGAAACTTTAGGAAATGCTTTGATCGAGATGATTTTCGGGGAGCCTTCGAGCGTATTTTAAATGGTAGACCAGTTAAAGAGAAAAATTGCTGTTTATATAATGTCGTTTGACCCGCATTTGAGTTCGTAATTTTTGTTTTATTCACTCGGAATTATGGATATAGGTAGCTTTAAACAGACATTGGATGAGTTCGTTAGCCACATTTGTACCTTTTCAGGGCCGGATCCAAGGGGGTGCTTTGGTACTACAGCACAACCCAACCCCCCCCCCCCCCCTCGGCTTAAAAAAAAAATTATTTACTACCAGGCCACAACATTGTCCGAGAAGGAGGAGGGTGGTTTAATGTTATTGCAGCATCCCCCCCCCCCCTTTTTCCCCGGTTGTAGGTATCTTCGGACCCTGGACAGTGGAAGCATCGCCCCCCCCCCCCCCCAGCCCAGCTTTTCGATTTCTTTGGACTCTGGAAGCACGCGCCTTTTCTCCGTCACCCCCACTCCCCCCCCCCCCCCCCCCCCCCCGCTTTCTCCCCCTCCCCCCTCTTCCCCACCCCCTCCCCCCTCTTCCCCCCCCCCCTGCTTTTCGATTACTCCGGACCATGGAAGAGCACGCCTCTTTTCTAAATCTACCTCCCCCCCCCCCCTCCCCGATATTCGATTTCTTCGGACCCTGGAAGCACGCGCCATTTGCTCCTGAACAGTATACAGTTTTTATATTGTCGTTCAGCACCACCACCACCACCACCCATCCCCCCTTAAAAACTGATTGATCCGGCGCTGCTTTTCAACTTATTCGTTTATTCTAAAAAGTAATTCATTGCAGAAAATAAATTAAAAAGTAAGAATTCTCGACTCACGAGAAGGATCAGGCAGTGACGATGACGTAAAAGCGCCAAACACGTCAGTGTTACACAATGTTCCTAAATTGTCGCAAAGCTTCAGAATAGACATCAAATTCAGGGGTCGAGGGGCTGGAGCCCCAGGGGATAGTGATGTGTTGGGAGTGTGGGCAATGGAGATTTCCTAGCGTGTCTTCTCCTTACCTTCCCCTGACCTAGTGCTTGTGCTTGTGTGTTGGTGGCGGGTCTGTCTGTGCTGTCTGCTTGTCTATGTTGTCTGCTTTGCATGTCATCTAGCTAGTCGACACACTCCCAGCCCCAAACCTCCCACCTGCCTCGCACGAAAAGGCGTGCCCCGGCTATCAGTCTCTGGTCTAGCATAACCTCTCCCATTTCAAAACCGTTGTGCGTGAGCGTAGAGCCACATCATTCTCGAGGTGACCCCTGTAAACCGGGTAGCTCGCGCCCCTGGGACATAACACAACGGATCTAGAGGAGAGCACCTCGGAAAAAAAGATCTGGATGCGTGGGGCCCACCAAAAAAGGGAACCCAGCTGAGTGGCGATAAGAAAATGCCCTTCAAATATGGAGGGTAGCTGTGAATAAGCTGGCATGCCAGCAAATAAGCAGTCGTTGGCTACATCAGGAGATAATCTCTAAATCCCTCGCTGAGGAAGGACACCCCAGAGCAGAATTCCCGGGCAGGAGACGCTCGACAGCCTTGGTTGGCAAGTCACCTACGACACGGAAACTAGGACAAGAAAAACACCGCCGAAGACGGATGTACTGGGCCACAGCGCGCAAAACTGCAGTACAACGCTTTTCACTCATGATATGACATCGAATTCGTCACCGAGTACACGGCGTCGTGGAACTGGGGATGCCATGACGTGAGCGCATAGTGACGTCATTTTGCTGCTCGTGCTATTTCCTCATGTAGCTACTCACAGAGCGTACTAATGGCGGGAAGCGCCGTGTGTCCGTCATTATTTGTGTGCGCCGGTGTGTTTTGATCAGAGGCTGGATTAGAGAGGATGGATATGGATCAGAAGGATAAGCTTAAACATATGAACATGAAAAGAAAAAACGCATGTAGCTCCAAACAATGCGGTATACTTTGGGATGAAATCCTCATCTTGTTTAACAATCTGGTTTTTCAAAACTCATATCTTAAACGGAAAATCGATTTTTTTTTCACACTAAAAACATATAAAAATGTGTGACTCGTACGAAATACAAACGGAATAATGCGATTTAATATTTTTTTAGCAGGATAAATCTGAAAGTGAAACGAAGCAAATTATCTAAATCAGAAAATCGATCTTTTACATGAGAGAAAAAATAAGGAATACGGGTGTTTTCAATAATGAGATTTAAGTCTATTTATTACAACAAATTGGAATGTGAAACTAAGCCTCTTCGCTACCGAGAAAAATGGAACACCGCCGAACTGCAAGTCGAAGAGGTCTTCATGAGCCCCCGCAGTTACGGGGGCTCACGTAACCCCAGCCGGGGCCTCAGTTATTTTGGGAGGCTCTAAAACCGCCGAGGCCCCGATCCATCCGCAAAGAATCCTTGACGCATCAACTTACCGGATGATTTGACGGTGACGCATAAGATATTTTGGATCCTCAGGCTTTCGAAACGTCAAAGTTCCCTTTAGACATTATGACGCACAATAGAATTGGAGCGGGTCCTTTGCTTGGGGTAAGTTGTTTTCGCCGTTAGACCGGGAAAATCTCCATTTTTAAATACGTGATGCTTTTACTGATCTCTCTGCCGCAGATTTGTCTTGGTAAAACTATTAGTTGCTGGTGCAGAATTACTTAGTATTTGTCTTCTTCTTCCCGTAAAGAGCCTTCCCAAGGAGTACAGTGTTTTCATATGTACTGCAAAAATGAGGCGTCAAATGAATTATCAACAAGAATATGACGTCATCTTGCTGTCGAGTGACGTAAATGTTTTCTTTTTACCATCATAATATGCTAATGAGGTGGAATCTATTTATCCTAAATTCTTCAATTTCTTGTGGACAAAATGGCGGAAGGTCTGAAATCTTTCACATCACAGTAGATGAAAGTGGCTTGTGTATTGACTAGAACCTTCTACATGAATTTATAATGGCATTGGAGCTCCAGGTAGGTTGCTTTTCTGGTTCCTTCCTTTCTTTTTTAATATTTCTGTCGTTTAGCGCTGCGCCACGAATTCCTACACGGTTTTAACATAGCAGGGACTCCAAGCGCTGTTCCCTTTTACGCGCTTGGTCTACGAGCTAGGGCTCATGAGGATCTATTGGCCTTGCTGAAACCACTTTCCACCCGCGTTCCTTTGACGGCTGGAGATCGTTGACGTTGATTTCACAATGGTTTCATAAGCACAATCAACGTCACTGGCAGTGAAGGAGTCAATTTGTACACCAGACTGAAATTACAATCGACGTCATAGTTACTAAGAACGTCACGCTGTGCATGCTACGTTTTCTAGTTCTAAGAGCTGGAAAGTAGGCAAAAATATGAGTAGTCTACCGCCATTATCGGCAAGGAAATGATGCTCATGTTTCGCAGAACAGTTCAGCCTACGCACCCAGCAAGCAAGCAAACGGACAAAGGGCCGAGCCGACGTCGGCCACAGCTCGCCCGTGCGCGGGCGAACTGCGGCCGACGTCGGATCGATGACTTTGTACTCACTGGGAATACTCTAGGGCTGCACGCGATACGTGCACGTGTTAATTTGATACCCGCTGCCATTGACTTGGTACTCTCAAACACGATCGCTTCACTGTCACGGCTAAATAGAACAACCTTGGGATTTAAGAATGTAAAGCGACCAGCTCCAGACAGTAAGTCGTTAATAGCTCGCAATTTCTCATTTTTAACTATTCTTAGTACGTCTTATAACAATTCTGGACTGACAAAAAGGTTAACTTCCTATTGAAATTTCAATGTCGCAAAATGAAAGACTCCTCTGCTCCTTTGTACGTACGAGAGTTTCACTGATTCGCACAAGGGGTAGTAGAAAATATCTGCTGTTTGTGCCAACTCTCACGGATTGTGAAAAGAAGGGCAGAAAGTCTTAGTTGAGGGGGAAAAAAGACAGCAATGAAAAAATAAGTTGCATCGATGAATTTTAGCAATCAAAGCCCGCCGTGAGGCAGATCGCTTGAAGCATTAACTACAAACGGCGAGAACTGTGTCTAAAATGTACTGTTTGAGTAGCTTGATGCCTTTGAAGGCGCTAAATGCATTAGCGAGTACATTCGCGTTCTCGTGTTTATCCCTATGGAAGTCAGTAGCCTGCTTGATCGAGGTGATTCCTGCAGGAATCATCTCGATCAAACAGGCTACCAACATCCGAAGGGTTACTCTACCTGCCGCGATTGGCACTGGAATTAAAGGTCATGTTGCACTCTAGAATTTGTTCAACGTTTAATCCTTTAACTGCCAGGAAAAGGCGTTCGCTACCCAGCCGCAAGAGACATAAACCCTCATGAGCCCCCGCAGTCGCGGGGGCTCATGAGGATTTATGTCTCTCTCTAGTTCTATGTTCTGTGTACCCATTTTCGTCTGTTTCAAAAATCTGTGTTATTCACGCGAGTTTCGGTCAATGGGCAGTCGCTTCAGACGCGAAATTTGCCATTAATGGCAGCGAAGGGGTTAAGTTTGATTGTATTGCAGAAAAAAAACTGTTTGGAGCGGCCACCCTGATAAGATATCTCCAGCAATAACTTGTGCCATTCACGACTTTTCTTGAGAAGAATCTGTCTCCCCACTTCGTTCAGTGCCAGTGCATACTGTGTTTTTGCTGTCCCCCGTTAATTCAAGACCCTAGATTAGTAGATGTCCCAGGAACATGGATTCAAAGTGGCGTTACAAGAGGCATAGATCCTCATGAGCCCCGGCAACTGCGGGGGTCCATGAGGATCTATACCTCTTGCAGTTGGGTGCTGTTCACATTTTTGCGTCACTGAACTGATTAAGGTCGTTTTTTCCTCGCAAAAAAAAAAAAGAGTACTAGTGGTACACAATTGCGTCGTATTTTTGCCAACAATGTGTGCGTGCGATCCTGTTTTTGAGACACCCCGACACCCCACCCACCCCAAGCCATCCCACCCCACCCATTTTTCTTTTTTTTTTTGCCTCACTTCACCGACGACCGACTCAAAGCCCTCGACATGCTGCCTCTGCGTAAGTTACTCATGTACAATAAAGGCGTACTTATGTTTAAAATCTACCACTCTAAAACGCCTAGTTATCTAACAGATCTATTTAGCCCTGCTCATACGCCTTATAAAAGGACGAGGAACAATCTATCTATAACAAGGCCGCGCCTCGATATATTCAAAACTAGTT
This sequence comes from Semisulcospira habei, assembly GCA_036245525.1. Classification (NCBI taxonomy): domain Eukaryota; kingdom Metazoa; phylum Mollusca; class Gastropoda; family Semisulcospiridae; genus Semisulcospira; species Semisulcospira habei. The sequence continues at coordinate 79,386,933 of BTPG01000008.1, read as the reverse complement.
TGTCTTACTCAGGAGCCAAACTATGGAATTTGTTGCCTATCGACATTACTGGGGCTCCTTCTTTGTCCACATTCAGTGCCCGCTTATTTCGGCAGCTGAAAGAAACTTAAGCCCATAGTTGTGTAGTTGTGTCGGCGTTTTTCGAGAGCATTGAGTTGTATTGTCGAGTTTGCTGTTGCTGTTCAAACTAAGCTTCTAACGTTCATGTTTAATCAGGTTCTTAGTGTGTGTGTGTGTGTGTGTGTTGTTACACTATAAGTGTATACGACCAATATCACGGTCGGGTAATTTTATAATTTCCCTTGATATGAAAATAACGAGGGTATAATTAGTACCACGGGCTCACGTGGAGTTGACAAGTGGCCGGCCCTACTAAGCTGGGACTAATGAATAAATAATGAGCCCTCGTTAGTAGTGAGGAACACAGACTCCTGCTGACAAAGAATAATTATGAGAGTCAGTAATAGGTTACTGGTCAGCTAAGATCAGAGGACGCTGGCCACCATAATAGATGTGGAATAATTAGGAGAGACAGTAATGGGTCCCTGGTCAGCTAAGATCAGAGGACGCTGGCCACCATAATAGATGTGAAATAATTAGGAGAGACAGTAATGGGTCCCTGGTCAGCTAAGATCAGAGGACGCTGGCCACCATAATAGATGTGGAATAATTATGAGAGACAGTAATGGGTTCCTTTGATAGCTAGGATCAGAGGACGCTGGCCACCATAATAGATGTGGAATAATTAGGAGAGACAGTAATGAGTTCCTTTGATAGCTAGGATCAGAGGACGCTGACCAGCATAATAGATGTGGAATAATTATGAGAGACAGTAATGGGTCCCTGGTCAGCTAGGATCAGAGGGCGCTATCCACCAGAGCAGATGGGGGATAGATTATGGGCGACAGTAATAGCTCCTTTGACAGATAGGGTCAGGGGACGCTGGCCACCATGATAGATGTGGAATAATATGGGTGACAGTAATAGCCCCTTTGACTGGTTGAGACAAAGGGGCGATGCCCTCGGCCAGAACGGGTATATATATTGGGGGTAAACACCAGAACGGGAGAGCTCACAACGAAGAAAACGAGATAGAGAGAGAGCTCGCACAATGACCAGAACGAGAGAGCTCACAACGAAGGGAACGAGATAGATAGAGAGTACACAACGAAGAGAGTGAGATAGATAGATAGAGGGAGCTGAGAAGCGAGAGACCGAGCTCCGGTATTTTCGCCATTTTAGTATGCCATGCTAGTAGGTTGGTTGTGCCCAACCTATTAGACCCACGATGACCAAGAAATAAAAGACTCTTCTGGAAACACTCTTGTCTGGCTGCGTCTTCCATCTACAACACCTTGCGTGTGGCTGCGGTAGTGTAACAGTGTGTGTGTGTGTGTGTGTGTATGTGTGTGTGTGTGTTTGTGTGTGTGTGTATGTGTGTGTGTGTGTGTGTGTGTGTGTGTGTGTGTGTGTGTGTGTGTGTGTGTGTGTGTGTGACTGCTAAATAGTGTTTTTTTGTTTGTTTTTTATCACGTTTTGCCTTTCCAATTTTTTTAGTTTTAGTCACGCGCGTGAGATTGTTGTGTGAGTGCGTGTGCAAGGACATGATTAAAATAAAGTCTGTGTGCCTAATCATTTATCCTTGAGAAATAAAGTTTCATTTCATTTCATTTCATTTCCATACAGTAACAGTGTAACGGATATCGAATATATGTGTTGTAAAGGATATAGACTTTTGTTGTAAGGGAATGATTTGGCAAATGCCAATCTTTTACATGCCTGTTCTTAGTTTTCTACAATTGACTTATCTAAAGTCAAACATTAACCCTCTTAACCCCGACGTCCTACAGCAGGGATGAAATGACCGTGATAATTCAAAGGTAGTGCCAGATTGGCTTGGCGCCTTCAGGCGCCAAGCCAATCTGGCACTACCCTTGAATTATCAATAATAATTGAAGGGTAGTGCCAGAGTGGCTTGGCGCCTTCAGACGCCAAGCCAATCTGGGCTCTACCCTTGAGTTATCACGGTCAATCCACCTATTGCAACTGGTACATAATCGTTAGGTAACACTTCCAACGATTGAGAAATGCGGCCTTGGAGCTAAATGGGTTAACAGCAAACAGGCTGTGTGTTATAAAGGTTCTTACACCGTCCTCTATAGCAAGCGGCAATAAAGACAATCTTAACAAACAGTTCAACGTGTTAGAGCGTTTTGCCACGTAGTGGTAACTGAGCAGATCTTCAACCTGAGAGTTCTTTGTGAGAGATACCTCCAGCACCAGCAGGACCTCTATCATGTCTTTGTGGATTTTAAGAAAGCGTTTGACAGGGTGTGGCATGCAGCCCTTTGGTCCACCATGAAGCTATACAACATCAATGCCAACCTGATCAAAGTCATAGAAAACCTTTACAACAAGGTCACTAGCGCAGTCTGCTTCAACGGCAAAATAGGAAAGTGGTTTAGGACTACAGTTGGAGTCAGACAAGGCTGCTTGCTCTCACCTACTCTTTTCAACATCTTCCTGGAAAGAATCATGACGGACGCTCTGAAAGATCATGAAGGAACTGTCAGTATTGGAGGCAGAACAATCACGAACTTGCGCTTTGCGGACGACATTGATGGCCTTGCAGGAACAGAGAAGGAGCTAGCTCAGCTGGTGGAAAAGCTGGATAGTACAGCCATTGCATATGGGATGAAAATCAGTGCAGAGAAGACCAAACTGATGACCAATAACGCCAGTGGCATTGGCACTGAAATCATGGTTGGAGGCCAAAAACTAGAAACAGTTAAGAAATTCAAATATTTAGGAGCCACTGTGACAGATGAGGGATCAAAACCAGAAATACTGTCCAGGATTGCGCAGACAACAACAGCACTGACAAGACTGAAGACCATATGGAAACATCACACTCTGCTCCAAGATCAGACTGATGCGCTCCTTAGTCATCTCAGTGCTCTTGTACGCCTGCGAGTCATGGACCCTCACAGCAGACCTTGAAAGGAGGATACAAGCCACTGAAATGAGATGTTTTCGAAGGCTGCTTGGCATCTCATACAGAGATCACATCACAAACGAGGAAGTGGGAAGCAGAATCAGGCAAGCCATCGGGCCCTATGAAGACCTATTAGCCATTGTGAGAAAACGCAAACTGAAGTGGTATGGGCATGTCACGCGTTCAGCAGGGCTTGCCAAAACAATCCTGCAAGGCACTGTGCAAGGATGACGAAGGAGAGGAAGACAGAGGAAAAGATGGGAGGACAATATAATTATCAGAGTGGACAGGACTGAAGCTGTGCGATACGCTGAGAATGGCAGAGAACAGAGAGGATTGGAGGGAGCTGGTTGCCAAGTCATCAGTGGTGCCCCAACGGTCGGCAAGACTACGGGATATAGATAGATAGATAGATAGATAGATAGATAGATAGATAGATAGATAGATAGATAGATAGATAGATAGATATTAACCCATTCAGCCCTGACGCACTACGGCAGGAGATGGTTCGACCATGATAATTCAAGGGTAGTGCCAGATTAGCTTGTCGCCTGTCGGCGCCAAGCTAATCTGGCACTGCCCTTGAATTATCATGGTCGACCCATCTCCTGCAACTAGTGCATAGTCGTTAGATGACGCCTCCAAAATGTGGGAAATACGGCCGTCAGGCTGAATGAGTTAATAAGAACACCATACAAGTAGGAAAAGAAAATAGTGTAAAAAGATTAGTGAAGACTTCAGAATTCTTGCTAAATCAAACAAAACAAAACAAAACCAAAAGAATGTCTTGCCAATTTAACCATTCAAAAATCGTTTCACCTAAAGCAATAAATAACAAGATGAGGATTTCATCCCAAAGTCTACCGTATTGTTTGGAGCTCAGTTGCGTTTATCTTTTAGAAACATTTAGAGTCGTTCATATTTTTAGGCTTCTTATGCTGATCCATTCCCCCCCCCCCCTCCCCACCCCCCACCCCCTCTCTAAGCCAACCTCTGATGAACACTCACGCCGGTGCTCACAAATAAAGACGGACACACGGCGCTTTCCGCCATTAGTCCCCCCACCGGGTCTGCCCTAGGGGACCTTGGTGGGGTTGTCTACTTTTTAGTTCCTAGGGTCACCTTGTCTAACCCCTGCAAGGTGGGTTCTACTCTTTTGGGGGTTTGTATTTCTGTCTTTCTGGTCCATTCATCTGTATTTTTCTTTTGAAATTCTCCCTCCTGTCTGCGCTTCTTGCAGTTCTTTTCTTCATTTAGCGCAGGCACGTCCTGAGAAGGCCTTTGTCGCTTGCGGGACGTAAAGCAATCTATACTCACTCACTCGCCATTAGTACGCTCTATGGGCTCGTGTAACGACATGGATCCATCTCCTTCTACTCTAACCCACCCTCTGATCTACACACACTGGCACACAAAAATAAAGACGGACACACGGCGATTCCACTCATTCGTAAGCTCTGTGGTCGGGCGTAGCGTAGCTATTCTGAAAAAAAAACAACAAAAAAACGAGCAAGCTTTACGTCATGGCATCATTAGTCCCACGTGCCGTGTTCACAGTGACGACTCGATGTTATACGTCACTCCTCGCAGTACTAACATCTGACGTATCAGAGGATCCACTTTGCAATTTTCTTGCTGATTTTCATGCTTACAGGTCACAATTTTAACCTAATTTTAGCCCAGGGCCGGGACAAACAGCAGGCTTATGGAAACACTGTTTATGAAAAATCATGCGGGTGTAAATGAGAAGATAGGTTTTTTTTATCGTAAAAGACAAATTTAAGTTATGTTAGCTGTTTTACAAATGACTCCGAAAAGGTGGTGCAGAAAAATGTCTGATTTTCACACCTAGGGCATACAGGTTATAATTGACCTAATCGTACCCGACAGCCGAGACAAACTGTAGGCTTATGTAAATACCGTATACGAAAAATCATGCGATTATTCAGTAATGAGAAGAATGTTTTTTCATAAAAAAGTTCAATTGTTTTAATATTAACCCATATAATTCGTGAAATTAATTCCCAAAACGTGAAAATATATATATATTTTTTAAATATTTAATTATCACTCAAAACGTTCTAAAGGTACAATGCTGGTTAACGAACTCATTCAATATCTCCCTTTTATCTAGATGTAAAATATCTAGTAAAAATAAGAAGAATTTTGACTCCAGTGTTGATCAACCGGCTATTTTCTCGCCGATGACAATCTTAATTAAAAAAATCGAAAAAAAAAAAAAAGGTCTGGAGATAATTATTTTAGGGACAATATCATACAATGTCAAGCTTGTTCGTCCTCAAACGCGGGCTTTAGTCGCTGTCACACACACACACACACACACACACACACACACACACACACACACGCGCGCGCACACAAACACACACACACACACAACACACACATATACACACACAAACACACACACACACACACACACACACATACGGCGCTTTGGCGCCAAAAAGGACGTTTTCTAGCAAGGTTTGCATAGCTAGACTGACGTGACGTCATTTTTATCTTGTTACTTCTTTGCCAGAATGTCTGCCCCGCACGCCTTAAAAGTCATGTGCATACTCCGGAATGCGCTCCGACCAGCCCCATTTCAAAGTCTACCGTATTTTCAATACGGTAGACAAAAACGAAATAAGAAATTCATTAAAACAACAACAGCAACAATTAAAACAGATCACAAATACAAGACAAAGACACAGTCAAAAACAATGAAACAAACAAACAAGCAAACAATGGAACAAACCATCAAACCGACCAACCAACCAAATCGGCCAACCAGCCAAACTGAACCAAAATAAAACAAACCAACTTGTAAACAAACAAACAAACAAAGAAGCAAACAAACAAACAGCAAACAAACCAACAAATTATAAGAACGACAAAAAAAAACAACAAAAAGAAAAGATGATAAAGATATGTTGCTAACCTTGTAGGTAGATACGAGTGGTATCCACCGGTAGCTACCGAAAGTATATTCCCCAGGCTTGCGGCACTGGCTGTCAATGAGCGACAACACCACGCTACACGCAGTCACTGCTGACTCGCACACTCGCCGACAAATTCAGTCTGCAAGCGACGCGCGCTTGCATTTTGCAGGCTTAATCATCCTTCTCTCACCTCCCCCGAGTCATTAACCCCTTCGCTGCTGGAAGACGAGGAAAAAATGCAAGAGGCATAGATCCTCATGAGCCCCCGCAAAGCGAAAACATTTTTGCCTCTTGCTGACGTCATTCATATCTGTATTAAAACCGGACTATTGAATCTGTGGTGGTTTCACAGACATCATTTCCAAACGCCGTCAGTCAAGGCGTTTAAACAAAAGCCATTCATGTAGAAGAGATGCAGCTCTAAGAAAAATCACACCCCACCCCCCACTCCTCCACTTCCCCTACACCCTCCTCACACCCTCAACCCTTCTGGCTCCCCCCCCCCCCACCCTCACAGCCCACCCGATTCCTGACTGGATCTCACGCGTGGCTGTGCGGCCGTGCCCGGCACAATTCCAAATCGTCTCCGATCGGCGAAAGTTACACGATCCGGAAAATCATGCCGTGCACTGACGTTTTCGCTCATTGTTACGTAGCAACACTTGCATTCTGCATGGATTGACGACGGAAAACATTTTTGCCGCCTGCTTTCGCAAGACTGATGAGACATTTCAGCGCGCATCAGCCCTTAGCTGTTGCGCAGGACGATTTCCCGATCTAGAGGAGGTATGGCCCAACTCTTGGAAAGTTATACGGCCCCCGAGGAGGGGGGAGGGTTGGGCGGTATTAAGCTTTTTCTCTCCTTGTAGCGAGAGCTCTTCTCAGCCATTTGCCGATTGTGTTTGGAGGAGGTATACTGACCAGCAAATGCGACATTTTAAAGAAGTGTTTTTCGATGATTCCAAAAATTGTCGCATTTCTTTTGCTGGTCAGTATTTATAAAATTTACTTTTAGATAGGTGAGGCAAAGAGGCGGTAAGACGAATGTTTACCCTGGCCATACCTTGTTCCTACACCAGTGCTACAACAGTCGTGAGACCTTTCCGCGCGCGGGGATTTCGTCACCTTGCGACAAACTGTCATGAAAAGCATAAACAGAATCACACTTTATACAGACTGAGCTCTCCATCCCCGCTGGAGCACTTGCTAAATGCGCAAAAGGCCATCGGGCCGAGGTCGGCCGCCGTTGGCCTTTTGTGCATTGGTGTTACGTGGTGGAGTTGTAGTCGAAGTATGATAAACACACCAGACACACACGCACGTAGAGTTCTTTTAAATAGACCTCATTCAGCTGCAATCCGTCAACCTTGGCTTAAGGATGTAGACAAAACTGGAGTAACAGTTCCAACAATATTTAATTCAGCGATGCGATATCCACACAGTAATGCACTTTCAAATGCACAAACTACTGAATACAAAGTCTCTTCTGCGATGTCCACACTACGACTCAAAGTTTCTCATACACAGCGTCTCTCGCAATAAACTGCGTATCTCTACAACTGACAAAGCAAGACAATGTACTAACGGGCTTTCCCAGCGCCCTCCTTATATACACTATCAAAATCTAGAATCTTCTACGGAAATCATGAACTCAAAAACAACCACAACGAAACACGCAGCCGAAGCTCATTAACATAAACTTTCCAGAAACAATATATCAGGCTACAAAAACACGGCTGCTCACTTCAGTTCTAAATTCTAGCATATAATAAAGACACATAAAAGTATGGTATCCCTATCTATGATAGCTCAAAAAGGTACGAGAACATTCACCAAACAAAATAAAGGCTGCTACACGCGCACAGGAAAACAAAAAGTAGCGAAAATGTTGCGATGTCACCTAACCGACGTGACACTTACGAGGCCACTAGACAGTGCGACCCTTCTACAACGCACCGGACTAAACACAACAAAACGAAAACGGCTCTACTCACGAACAAAAGAAAATCTTACTAAAAAAACACGTGAATCATAACCGTGATAGCTCAAATAAACATCGGGTCGTTACCTACGATCAACACATGTACGCTCTCACAGGATAACACAACCACAATCGTAACATTACCCCCCTCTTAAGAATGAAATTTCACAAAAATTTCTTCTCAATTTCAAAAATACGGTTGTGGCTGTGTAAACCTACACAAAACCCTAAACAAAATATAACTTCACATCAAAAATCAAATTAAAATAAACGTCTCACAGTTCCTGTAAACAGTCCTGAGCATCGAAATGTTTCATACAAAAGTTCTGGACACAGAAATGTTCATTTAAACTGCTCTGCTCAGGTAATCTGCTCCAAAATTCTGCGAACCCTTGATAGATTGTAGTTTAATGTCAAAATTCTGCAAGAACATCGCCCATCTCATAATACGAGAATTTGTAAACTTTGCAGAGTTTAGATAGTTCAAGGGCTGATGGTCTGTTTGGAGAACAAATGGCACTCCCAGAAGGTACAGTTCGAATCGCCTTACTCCCCAAATGATGGCTAGGCACTCCTTCTCGATCGTCGAGTAGTTTCTCTCAGCTCTGGTCAACTTTCTGCTGGTGTAGCTCACTGGGTGGAGTTTTCCGTTATCTTCTTGCATCAAGACTGCACCTACTCCTTCCTTGGAGGCGTCTGTTCTCAGGAAGAACGTTTTCAACGGGTCAGGAAGGTGTAGAACAGGCTTCTCGGTTAGGATGTTTCGAACCGCCTGGAATGCTCGCTCTTGGGCATCTTCCCACTTCACTATGTTAGGTTGTCCTTTCCTCAGCAAATCAGTCAGGGGTGCTGTAACTGCCGCAAAGTTTGGTATGAACTCCCGGTAGTAGTTCGCCAAGCCCATAAATGAGCGGACTTGCGTCTTGGTCGTAGGTCGCGGGGCATCCCTGATCTTCTGCACGTTGGCGTCGTGTAGCCCCTTTAAACCTTCGCTCAATTTATGTCCAATGAAGTCTATGTTGTCAGCCCCAAGAATACACTTGCTTGGACGGATGGTGAAAATCGCATCTGACAGTCTTTGGAACAGTTCTCGGAGGGCTTTGAGGTGGTCCCCCCAAGTTTTGGTATGGATCAAAATATCGTCCCAATAAAAGACCACATTTTGCACATCTTCTAGGATCTTTTTCAGCCCTCTCTTCAATGTGGCACCACTGTTCACCATACTAAAAGGCATTTTCAGGAACTCCCAATGACCGTCGGGTGTGACGAACGCTGTCTTGGGGATATCTTTTTCTGCAACCTTGATTTGCCAATACCCTTTGCTTAGGTCAATTTTGGAGAAAAATCGGTCTCCACTGACCTTCTGGAACAGTTCTTCCGCTGTGGGCATAGGCTCTGGATCAAAGATTGTTAGTTTATTGAGTCTGCGATAGTCCACACACACTCGGTTGGTTCCATCTGGTTTCTTCACGATGACAACTGGGGACGCATATGATGACTCGGACTCTCTGATGACATTCAGACTCAGCATTACCTTGATATCCTTTTTCAATTCTTCCCTCGTGTTATAAGGAAGACGATAAGGTTTGCTGCGAACTGGCTCGTTTGACGTCAGGTTTACCTCGTGCAGGATGGTGTCTGTTGTCCCTGGGTCAGGTGTAAACCGATGCTCGAACTCTTGAGTCAGGACGCGCAGTTCTTCACGTTGAGTCTGGGTCAGATTCTGACCGAACTGGATATCTTCTACATTCTCTTTGTGTCGGAGTTCATTAAGGTCAAACAGGTTCTCGTCGTCTAGTCTTTCGTCATCAGCAAGACACACCGATTCCGCCAATTTTGGTTTGTCTTGACCTCTCTGTAGATCCACCAGCCTCTCTTTATTTACCACTGCTGCTTCCGTGTTGTCCGCCACTTTTAGAGGGATGGTCTGGTGATTCTTCTCTGCTTGACTTCTCGTGGTAACAGAACATATTTCAGGTCTCCACTCTGGATCTGGATCGTCTGCATTTCTGGCACCATCAATGTTTCCGATGATGAGATCGTAGACTGGTGTCTTCACGCACAACGCCTTCACCTCTCCTGTCAAGTATGGGGTGTCGACACTGACTTTGGCAAGGGGGATAATTCTTACAGTTCCGTCAGCCAAAATGAGGGTGGTCCACTCCTGTAGCTTCTGGTCTTCAGCTACTAGGTCCTCTCTCACGATGATGCAGCTACAACCAGTGTCTCTCAACACTCTCACTGGTGTGTCACCGATGAATCCTAACACCACCGGCATGTTCGGCACTTCATTCTCAGGCAGCGCGATGTTTGAGATTGGTAAAAATGTAGCACCATCTCCTACTGGGATGCGTCCATTCTTTCTGAAAGATTCAATCAGCTCAGGTGTCACCTGTTTTTCTCTAGACTCGAAGTCACTGGATGACGTCACATCATTTGCTAGTACAGCGGCGGCTCTGTGTTGAGACGTAGTATTACTTCTGCCTGCTATCCCGCGATCTTGGTTAGGTCTTCTGATGTTGTCGCCTCGGGGAACATCTTTAGAAGGACACCGTATCGCTTTGTGACCTTTCTTTCCACAGAGAAAACATGTCAGGTTCTCCACCGGCTTGTATCTCGGGGTGTCTCTGACATTGTGGATTTCCTCTGCTGGTGCAGACACACGCTGTGGCTTACTGGACCCGAACTTCATGTTGTGAGCGTCAAGGTATCTTCGAGCGAAGTCCGCCAGGGCCTTTAGTGACTGGTCTTTTTGCTCTCTAAGGTGGGCGGCCAGGTCCTTAGAACATGCGCTGAGGACTTGTTCTTTGATGATGAGGTCACACAAGTCCTGGTACTCTCTGTTTAAACCAGCCAGCTCTATCCATTTCTCCAGGTAGCTTCTGATTCTCTCAATGAATAGGCCGGGTGTTTCTCCTTCTTCAGGTTTGCAGTTCCGAAATCGTCGCCTGTAACCTTCTTCAGTGAAGTCGTACTGTCTCAACAGGGCGGCTTTCAACTTTGTATAATCTTCGGCTTCTTCTCTTGGTAAGCGGGTGTAAAATTCAAGTGCTTTGCCAGTTAGAAGTGCGCTCAGTTTAATAGGCCAAGTCTCTTGTTTCCAATGGTTGCTATTTGCGAAGCGCTCGAATCGCTCCAGATAAGCGCCCATCTTATCTGAATTTTCAATGAAAGGTGGAAGTTTTGGCGCATGGGCTGTTTGTTCTCTGCTCGCTAATGCTGTTGCTTCATTAGTTCGCTGGCTCTGTGCCTCAATCTCCATCTGCTTTAGATGAATTTCGTGTTGACGCTGCCTCTCCGCCTCTTCTCGCTCCTCTTCTCGTTGTTTCTCTGCTTCTCTTCGCTGTTTCTCTGCTTCTTCTGCTTGGATTTCGAGTCTCCTGATTTCACGTTCTTTGGCTCTTTCTTCCCTTTCCAGTCTCTCCTTTTCTTCTTTCTCTCGTTTCTTTTCTTCTTTTTCTTCTCTCTCCAATCTCTCCTTTTCTTCTTTCTCTCGTTTCTTTTCTTCTTTCTCTTCTCTTTCCAATCTCTCCTTTTCTACTTTCTCTCGTTTCCTCTCTTCTTTCTCTTCTCTCTCCTTTACAAACTCGAGGAGTTGAGCTCCTTCGAGTCCACATTCCTTTCCAATTTTCAGGAATATCTCCATCTCCGATGTCGCCATCTCTGCTTTTCACTGCTGGCTGTTTTCTCCTGCTACCCTTTCCACTGAACCAACTGAAGAGGTCTCGTCGGGGTCGCCAAAATGTTACCTGGTGGAGTTGTAGTCGAAGTATGATAAACACACCAGACACACACGCACGTAGAGTTCTTTTAAATAGACCTAATTCAGCTGCAATCCGTCAACCGTGGCTTAAGGATGTAGACAAAACTGGAGTAACAGTTCCAACAATATTTAATTCAGCGATGTGATATCCACACAGTAATGCACTTTCAAATGCACAAACTACTGAATACAAAGTCTCTTCTGTGATGTCCACACTACGACTCAAAGTTTCTCATACACAGCGTCTCTCGCAATAAACTGCGTATCTCTACAACTGACAAAGCAAGACAATGTACTAACGGGCTTTCCCAGCGCCCTCCTTATATACACTATCAAAATCTAGAATCTTCTACGGAAATCATGAACTCAAAAACAACCACAAGGAAACACGCAGCCGAAGCTCATTAACATAAACTTTCCAGAAACAATATATCAGGCTACAAAAACACGGCTGCTCACTTCAGTTCTAAATTCTAGCATATAATAAAGACACATAAAAGTATGGTATCCCTATCTATGATAGCTCAAAAAGGTACGAGAACATTCACCAAACAAAATAAAGGCTGCTCACTACACGCGCACAGGAAAACAAAAAGTAGCGAAAATGTTGCGATGTCACCTAACCGACGTGACACTTACGAGGCCACTAAACAGTGCGACCCTTCTACAACGCACCGGACCAAAGACAGTACGTTATAAGACAGATCACTCCTTCATAAGGCTTACTAAAAAAAGCGAGGTCAGGGTAGCAGTTGCGTCCCATGGTGTAATCGTGTTGTGGCCGTACGTCTATCACTATCTGGTAATGGACTCGAGCTCTGACGCGAGGCTTTTTGAAGGGTATCAAGTGCTTTGTGTGTGTGCATTGCGAAAAACTGTTTTAAAATCACATGAGCTTTGCTTATAAGATATTTTTTTCTATTCCTAATCGAAAGATTTTTTTCGGGAAAGTGGTAATTACCATGGAAAGTGTAATAGAAAAATAAATAAATCAGGCATTTCATTGTTGCCGTGAGTGTGAGTTGATGTGAGTCTGTCGATTGTCTAGTACATACACACACACACGCACGCACACACACACACACACACACACACACACACACGTGCACGCACACAAACACACATGCACACAAACGAACACACATACAAACACACCACCAGCACAGGACTAAATAAGAAATAATTTACAGAAAACATCAGTTGTTTGAACAATATCACAAGAGCAGTTTATTAATACACGTTCAACTTGCAGCAGATATTATTAAGAAAACCAAATAGTGATTATACACAGGCCACCTTATGCATACACCCGTTAGAAACTGTAAACAGCACCTGACATTGTATGCACAAAGAGATTAATAATAAGAAATGATCACTGATTATCTGTTCTTTCTCCCCTACCATTCATCCCTCCAACCAACGCATGTAAATTTATGACAAAATTATTCATGATACACAAAATAGCTGGTCAACATGAATATAGTTACGCATTAGGCTGAAGTATCATAATACGAACAACAGACAATGCCATCAGTCACATGCCCACCCGCGCTACTCCCTCATCATGTGCACGAAGCTTTTAGATCTAAAAGTCTTTACCAGGTAAACAGATAAACATATCATCACCGATCAGAATTATGTTATCCAACAACTCCCTCCTCCCCCACCACACGCACACACAGAGTCAAGAACTATATGTTTGAGGAGCAATATAAAGAATATGACTAGGATCCGATTCGGGATTTTTACATGAAACATATACATGCATTTCGTTTACTGTCCCCCCCCCCCCCCCCCCCCCCCCCTTGGCTTGACTTCGCGAACGAAGATTTTATAGGAGTTGCCCACGACGTCTGCAGGCTTGTTCATGGCTGCGGAGGCCAATCCGAGACAGGCAGGTTCGACCGCAGTGGCTGCAGGGGAAGGTCTGGCCAGGGTTCTGAGCTGCGGCATCTCTGTTTTTTCTCCTGAGCCGCTTGTCCTTAAGGCTAGCTCTGCGAGAGTCCTCAAAGGAGACAGCTGCCTTGTAAATGGTGGAGCGCCAGGTGTCACGGTCCGCAGCAAGCGAAGACCACTGGTGGTGGTCGATTTGGCAGGCACTAAGTGACTTCTTGAGACAGTCTTTGTATCTCTTCTTTGGTGCCCCTCTGTCACGGTGTCCAGTAGCAAGCTCGCCGAACAGGGTGATCTTTGGTAGGCGATGATCCTCCATCCTGGAGACATGCCCCGCCCAGCGGAGCTGTGTCCGCAGCAGCAAAGCCTCGATGCTCACAGTTTCAGCCTGTTCAAGGACCTCGACGTTGGTGACATAGTCACTCCAGTGAATGCCCAGGATGGTACGCAGGCAGCGCTGGTGGAAGCGTTCGAGGAGTCGTAGTTGGCTGCGGTAGAGGGCCCAGGACTCGGAACCATACAGCAGGGTGGTGAGGACCACAGCTCTGTACACGCTGATCTTGGTGCCTGTTTTCAGCTGTTGATTGTGCCACACCCGCTTGAAAAGTCGCCCGAAAGCACTGTTCGCTTTTGCCAGCCTGCTGTCAAGCTCCTTGTCCAGCTTGGCGTCCGACGTGATAATGCAGCCAAGGTAAGTAAACTGGTGCACTGACTTTAGTTCAGACTCGCCAATGGTGATGTGAGGAGGGCGATACACTGTCTTGGGTGCCGGCTGATGGAGGACCTCTGTCTTTTTCAGACTGACCTCGAGTCCAAAGAGCTGGGCAGCATCTGCGAAGCAAGACGTGATGCGCTGCAGGGCTCTCTCTGTGTGTGCAACGAGGGCAGCATCATCAGCAAAAAGCAGCTCACGAATCAGTTGGTCTAGGGTTTTCGTGTGGGCCTGCAGTCGTCTGAGGTTGAACAGGCTGCCATCGAGACGATACCTGATGTACACTGCATCGTCATCATCGAGGTCCACTGTGGCCTGCTTCAACATCATGCTAAAAAAGATGGTGAAGAGGGTCGGTGCCAGCACGCAGCCCTGCTTTACGCCGTTGAGAATAGGGAATGGTTCTGAGAGGTCATTGTTGAGTCTGACCTGGCCTTGCTGGTCCTCGTGTAGCTGGACAATCATGTTGAGGAACTTTGGGGGACAGCCAAGTCGCTCCAGGATCTGCCACATGCCTTGCCTGCTCACAGTGTCGAACGCTTTTGTTAGGTCGACAAATGTTACGTACAGCCCTTTGTTCTGCTCGCGGCACTTCTCCTGTAGCTGTCTCAGCACAAAGACCATATCGGTGGTGCTCCTGTTTGCTCTGAAGCCACACTGGCCCTCTGGGAGTTGGTCTTCAGCGATGGCAGGTACCAGCCGATTTAGGAGCAGCCTTGCAAGGATTTTCCCAGCAATGGACAGCAGGGTAATTCCCCGATAGTTGGAACAGTCAGACTTCTCGCCTTTGTTCTTGTACAGGGTGATAACGACTGCGTCACGGAGATCTTTTGGTAGTGTTCCTTCCTCCCAGCAGCAGAGAAAGAGGTCATGGAGCTTGTTGTGCAGTGCTGTGCCTCCATGTTTCCAGATCTCTGGCGGTATTCCATCAATGCCTGCTGCTTTGCCACTCTTGAGCTGGTGGATGGCTGTGAGGGTCTCTTCAGCGGTGGGCGGTTCGTCCAATTCAACCTTTACTGGGAGGTGTGGGATTTGTAGGATGACTGCTTCTTGAACAGTGCGCTCAGCGCTGAAGAGGCTCTGAAAGTATTCCGACCAGCGGTTCAAGATGGAGGTATTATCTGTGAGGAGTGCCTGGCCATTCGCGCTTCGCAGGGGACTTTGTACCAGGTGCCTGGGGCCATACACTGCTTTCAGTGCTTCGTAGAAGCCCCTGTAGTCACCATTGTCAGCACAAAGCTGGGTCCTCTGTGCAAGTCTGGTCCACCACTCATTCTGGAGATCTCTGAGCTTGCGCTGGAGACTGCTGCAGACGAGGCGGAAGGCAGACTTCTTCACAGGGCAGGAAGGCTGGGCTAGGTGGGCCTGATGGGCGGCTCTTTTTTTTTTGCTAGGTGTTCCTGGATCTCTACATCGTTTTCGTCAAACCAGTCTTTGTTCTTCTTTCTGGCGAAACCCAAGACTTCTGCAGAGGATTTTGCAATAGCAGTTTTCAGTTGTTCCCAAAGTGTTTCAGGGGAGGAGTCTACTGGGTCCGCTGTGTCTTTGAGCCTGCGCTGTAAATCTGTCTGAAAGCACTCTTGGTATTAGTATTGAATATGTCATGAAGTGAAATTGGCACGAATATCAGTGTCAAAGGAACAGGTCACATGAATATCTGTGTATTACATAATGTGTTCATGCACGAAGAAAGACAAAACAACAGCACTGGCTACTTTCCGTCTCCAAGGCGTCAATGCCTGTCAATCATTGTTTATGGCTAGACATAGCTCAGTTTCATAATCTTACGATTTCTTTTCAGAGACTTGTCTGAGAAGGACGCACTGCTGTCTTTCAATGTGTGGTTTAGCCGAACGTTGATGAACAGGCGAACCACATTTCCTTTCAGATCACATATACCATCTGGACAGACAAGGTCACATTCATGTATCTGTTTATGCAGCAGCTGAGATAGATGAACTTTTACTTTGTTTTTAAGAAGCAAGACATCGATGTTTCTGATATAAGCTGCCTCCAGATCTTTCACTATTTTTCTGACCTGATTGCTTGGAATGACAAGTCCTCGTCCGGAGTCTCTGAGGTCATCATACTGTTTGTTGACAAGCAACAGTTCAGATTCAGATCCTGTGAGAGAACCTGATAACAATTCCTTGCACTGTGTGCATGCTTTGACTGTGAGCTTCCTCACAATATAGCCCGATATGTATACAAGAACATTTTCTTGCGCTTTCTGCAACAGCGGATCTTTTGGTGGGGGTTCGGGGGTTGCCAAATTCATCAATAAAACAGTGTCATGCTGCTCACCCAAGAAATAATCATTGTTAACTTGCTGAAATTGTAACAGCTCATCAGCTTGTTCAACTACGTGTGGCTCAGAGTCATCTAGCTCATTCCTGTCATGTAGCATAGGGTAATACGCAGGAGGCTTTGACTGTAAGAGGTCTATGTCCGTGTCCCAGTCTTCCTGTCTGTCAGTGTCACCGGAGACCGTGTCACAGATTTCCCGTCTGTCAGTGTCACCAGAGTCAGTGTCACAGTCTTTCTGTCTGTCAGTGTCACCAGTACGTGAGTCACAATTTACATGTCTCTCACCACTCACTGATGTCAAGGTCAACAAAAATGTGTCATTATCTTCACAACAATTGCTACCAGAACTGTGAAGGAAAAGCTTATCAACCATGACCCGGCCAAAAAACTGACGAAATTGTTCCGCATTTGGATTGTCTACATGCCCTCCGTTTCCCCGAATGCTGGAAAATAAGTTTTCCAGACAATCCTTATTGAGCCTGTCTGTTAACAAAAAGGCTACTTTTTCCTGAGTGTGTAGCTCTTCGTACAGTGCCAGCAATGTACGAATGGCCATTCTCCATCCCATAAAACAGGGTAGTAAACGTGCAGAGGGAGTTTTAACTTTTTCTAGCCAGTCAAGAGTCACAAGTAGAAATTCCTTGTGACCGGACGATTGGGTCATGCCATGGCCCATTGTTTTCTCTGATGTCAGATTACGACTATTAAAGGTGTTAAACAGCTGGTCAATCCGTTCTATGAAGAGAGCCGTCTCTTTTGCATCCTCAGGTAATACTTTCAACTGTACCAGAGTGGACACTCCTGCAGCAACGGAGTGCGACAACACCTGAGCAGCCAATCTGACGCTCAGTTGAGAGAAAGCAGGTAGATTTAGATGTTTATCAGTGAGTTTTGGTGCCATCCGCACTGCGTTTTGTTTGTCAAATTGGTAGAACATTTCCACATACTGCCAGTTTATCTTTGTTTCATTTACAATGAATCCTGATTTTTTGAAGTTATTGCGCAGATTTTTCAACAAATGTGGAGGGTCATACAGCAGATGTATTTTCTTCTCGTTGTGGACGAAAAATGGTTCGGTCTCGCTAACCTTGCATAATTTCTCAAAGGTTTTGCGGTTGTTTGAGCCTTGGTCACATATCACGACCTTTACTTTCATGCCTGTTGCTTCAACTTTGTCAATGCACTTCAAGAGCAGAGAATGCAACCTTTGACTGTCAATAGGTCCACTGGACAAAAAATAACCTATCGGCTGCTTCCAGTGGGAAACTAAACCCCTTACAACGAAGACAGTCGCATGGTTTGCCACAAGCTTTGTCCTCTCATCCTCCCCAAAATCCTCTACCCCTTCTATTTGATCTCGTTTTTTGTTGTAGGTGACTTGTTCTTTTATTGTCATTTCATCTAGTACTATTGCACACAGATCTGACTTTGGCGGCAGTGCAGACACTTTAATCTGAAGTGCTTTCAGAATCTTGGCATTAAAGCCGGGGCAGACCGAAACCTTTTGCATAATTTTCCGTAAGGTTGAAACTGACGGGAGGACAAAGATTTTTGCAAGCATACGATATGCCTTGGGGCTTGCATGAAACAAAGATAGAGCTGTTGTTTTGTCTGTCTCCGTCCATCTCCGGCCTTGTTTCTTTTTGTGTATTTCACGCAACTGTGCTGAAATAAACTGAACACACAAATCAGGTAAAAAATGGGCCAAGCTCTTCACTGCTGCATCCTTCTTCTCTTTGAGTGTTAATGTCTTTATCTTTTCTTGTTTGTCGTCTTTCTGCCGTAACTTACATTTCTTCTGCAGGCGGTACAATCTGTTGCGCACAGTTTTGAGACTTTTCTTCAAAGCCTGCTTTCTTGGTGAATCGCTGTCCTGACCACCTGTTGCTGCGGTTCCCCCCACATCAGTTTCTCCACTGGACTCATCTGCACACACACACACACACACACAAGCAACCATGCATTAAATCATTAATGATATCATAATAATCCACAGCATATTTACTCAGATCAAAAAATCAATTCACATTTCATCTGACTGACAAGAATTGTATTTTCACACACACATGCAGGCGCGAACACACACAAAAAGGCCATCGAAAAATCATCCAAATTTAAAATCTGCTTGTCTGATTTTAATAGTCAACAGATTTTAAGATCACAGTTGTGAAAACAACGCACACAACTGATCTTTTGTGCTGTCATTTTTTTGGATAATTTTTTTTTAAATTAAAATTTTCAGCTTACAAATTCTAAATCAGATTCATATTTATGTATTGATTGAAAGTACCTGGTTGCAGTGACATGCGTGCATGCTTGTGAGGCGGTGCTTCGGAATCTGTAGCAGTATCCCTCTGCCTGGGTGGCTGTCTTTTTGTTGTTAGTTGTGGGGGTGGGTTGGGCACCGAAAACAAAGTCGGCACAGCATTCCACAGCAGCCTGCGCCTCTGCGTGGCACACGTGAACTGGCTGTTTTCAAAATGAGCACTGCACAGCCTGCAGGAACGTGATCGCAGCTCAGCAGGTGACAGTCCCAACAGATCTTCCCTGCGCGTATTCTGCACCCATTTCTGACATCTGTTGGGAGAATAACAAAGACTGAAATACAAGTACAAACACACCACCAGCTAAACACTCTTTTTGATCGGAACATCAGTCTTAAAACAACTGAATTAAGAACGTGAAACTTACACAGGCTTCTCCCTATCGTATTGGCTTGAACAAAAGGGAAAGGCCCGTGTAGCCGAAAGAACACTTTTCCTCGCTCAATTTAAGCACATGTGGCACAAATGACTAGATCTAACTTGAGTTAGTCCAACATTATGTGGATAAAAATGGACAGGAAAACTGGTCTTTGTACATATGGCCCTCTTTTACATTTGCAAACAAAATAATAACTTATAATTACTTTGGATCTAAATGGTCGTTAGACCACTTTTCCACTAACATTTCTCGGGAATTCACGGCGTGGAGAGGGGCTAGGGTCTGTTTCAGTGCAGTTGGATCAGTTTTCCACTCTCCCAGATTTAAACCCAAAGATACATATCACACGAGGGACCTATGCCTGAGTATCGCCCTGATCACTCTAATTCAGAATCGAAAATTTTCGAGATAGACATCCTTTGCGCCATGAAATTATTATGTCGTAAGTTTATGCGTGTATGCAAAGATAAGAACGCAGAGTAATCAGCTTACCTTGTTTCCTCCTTCGGAAAAAGGAAAAATGATATGCCGGCACAACTTCGCTTGTAGCGGGCGTTCGAACAAAAAATTGCGCTGCAAAAGTCAGACCCTTGCCTCGTTCGGTCAGCCATGATTCAACACGATTACAAGGGAGAAAACTCGCAAAACGCGTCCTCGCACTCTCGGGGCGAGTGATTTGTCTTATAATGTACTGTCTTTGACCGGACTAAACACAACAAAACGAAAACGGCTCTACTCACGAACAAAAGAAAATCTTACTAAAGAAAAACGTGAATCATAACCGTGATAGCTCAAATAAACATCGGGTCGTTACCTACGATCAACATATGTACACTCTCACAGGATAACACAACCACAATCGTAACAATTGGGTTGCGACACGCTGCCACGACAAGTCAATAACTGATGCACGAACAGAGGTCACATTATGCAGAATTATCCCAGAAGACTGAGCCTCTGTCATCTGCGTCTGTCGGCAAAAAGCCAGTATGTCCATTTTTGAGAAAATACAAATTTTCATGATTATACAAATGAAAATCTCGCTTTTCTAAAAAAAAAAAAAAAAAAAAAAAAAAAAAAAAAAAAAAAAAAAAAAAAAATAGGCATGCTCTCTTTTGCAAAATTATTGTACAACGATGAAAATCTGGTTTTCTCAACAATAATGGGTAGATCATCGAAACCGATGATGTCGTCATTGTGCATGACTTCTATTTGTGGGCGCGGGTGTGGCTGGCCAAGCCAATCCTGGAGCCACACCTGTGAGGGCAATGGGGGCACTGGAACGTAGCTGTGGGGAGAGTCGACGCTGTCTTTCTGCGAGCTCTGGCACTGGTGATCTCGCCGATTGTGTTTAAAGAGCGTGCAGGCTTTCCTGGTGGCAGCACGCCAGCCGGATCTGTCTTGTGCTTGTGCTTCAAGTTCCTTTACCGGGAAGACGCAGTGCTTGAGGCTGTCTCTTATGCAGTCTTTGAAGCGTTTCTTTGGCCGTCCTTGCTTCCTGTGGCCTTTTGAGAGTGCACCATACAGGAGTTGGCGTGGCATGCGAGAATCATCCATGCGTATGACATGACCTGTCTCAACAAATGATATGGCAAAAGGCATTAAGTCTGTTTTTTTTAGAAACGCGAGATTTTCATTGCATAGCAACAAAAAATCTCGCTTTTCTCAAAAATAGACATGGTATCTTTTGCCAAATGACGGCGGGCTGCTGAATATGCCTGCTATGGCCTGGTGAATATGTGTTCAGTCTGTGTTAGAGACTGAACGTTTGCTTGCAGACACTGACCCCAGTGGCACAACGCCTCCGGGCCCACGACGGCCGCAGTGGGCCCGCGCACAGCCGTGCGCGGGCCCACTGTGGCCGTCGTGGACCAGAGGACCTTTGGTCACTGGGGACTGAAAGCTCAAGAAAAGCTTTTGCGCATTTTGCGTGGGTGTGGAGCACGTGAAACACGTCTCAGTGTAGATGACAGCCTTACACCTGTGGTGGCAAAAAATGTGAATTTCCCCTATGGCGAGGAAATATAGGTTGAAAAAATTGAATGTGTCGGGCATATTCAGAAACGAATGGGCACACGACTGCGATATCTGGGAAAAAAAACATGGGAAACAAAAAATTAGCAGATGGAAAAACAGTTGGAGGGAAAGCTAGGCTGACAAAGGATAAAATAGATAGCATTCAGACTCATTATGGAAATGCAATCAGGGGAAATAAAAATAATTTAGTGGCAATTAGACAAGCAGTACGGGCCATCTTCTTTCATTACAATTCATCAGATGTTGAGCCAACGCACAATTTTTGCAAAGATTCTTGGTGTCCATACAGAAAAGTACTTGCATCAGGCACTGTGGACAGGTACAGGCACACTTCTAGTTTACTTAGGGCAGTTTTAGATGAAATTAAACCTGTTTTTAAAGATTTATCAAACACATAGCTCTTGAAAAAGTGTCTTGAAGGTTACACTCAAAACGCCAATGAGTCGCTCAATGGACTTATTTGGAAATATTGCCCCAAGAGAGGTAATCATGGACTTGTTTCTGTAAATACTTCAGTCCATATTGCTGTAGCAGTCTTCAATGATGGAGCTTCAGCTCTGGGAAACATTCTGTCTAAACTGGGATTGTGTGTCGGCAAATTTACCAAAGACTTTCTGATGTTGAAAGACACTTTGCGCGTTCAAAACGCTCAGTGGCAAGCCAACAGGGCTACACTCCTTCCCGCTCCCTCCGCTCCGCCTCCGACCCTCTCCGCCTCCACATCCCCCGCACCAAACTCAGCACTTTCGGCCCCCGCTCCTTCTCAGTATACGGTCCATCCACCTGGAACACTCTCCCACTCTCTCTCCCGGTCAGAAACACTCTCTCTCCTCCATCCAGTCCACCCTCAAAACTCATCTCTTTCAACAGTTCTAGCACTATACCACCACACTCCCCACCCCAAGCAAACTGTCGTAATGTATTTGATTTCACTATTTGTGGTAGGTGAGTCGTTGTCTAAAGCGTGCGCATGCGTGCGCGAGTTGTGAGTGCGCGCTTATAGTTATAATTATTATAAGATAAGCGCATTATAAATACCGTCATTATTATTATTATTAACATATGAGCAACGAAGAGCAAGGAGAAGGTGCAGGCTGGCACTGGGCGACCAGCAGGAAGAAGCTGAAGGATTTCCTTACTTGGCAGGGGGGCATTAGTGGACATAAGGTAGGATCATGTGCTGTTTTGTGTATTATTTTTCCTTCGCCGAAGTTTGCGAAAATTGCCAGGTATTGTTCATTTTTCCCACACTGTACCCACAAATATTAACAAATTACCATAATATTTGGTGTGCAGCTTCTTCATATCAATACCTAGCTCTTATCATACCAAAATTAGTATAGCTGTTTTTGTATTTTTGATATTACATTTTTTAATTAACAAAATTACAAACTTGAAGTGTCAAATTTCATGTGCCTGTACAAAACAAACAAATACTGATATAAAAAATCTGGTATGACAAAAGCTTCATTTTATGGCGCAGTTTAAAACTAAAAAAGAATTATGGGGGAAAAAAACCAACTGTTTAGAATTGGCAATGGCAAAAAGTTTGGGTTTTTTTGGCCGTTGAAAATTTTGAATAAATTAGCATAATTAATTACAATTAATATTAAAACTTTAAACTGTATCAAACAAACATTTTTCCTATTTGCAGACATGTCTCCTGCAATACCATGCCAAATTTTAAGCATGTAGCTTAAATATATCTCTTGTTATAAAAATAAGTAAAAATAAACTGTGCTGCCACTATATCTGCTACCTTAATAAAGTATTATTGTATTGTATTGTATTGTATTGTATTGTATTGTATTGTATTGTATTGTATTGTATTGTATTGTATTGTACCTTGTAAGCTTTCCCGATCTTTTGATCCTTGCAGTTTAGTTCGTGTGTAGATCTGCGATTTTGACCCTTGCGACTTCAGACGTAAGGTTTATAATTGGAGATAAGAGCACAACTCTGTCTGTGGTACCTACCACTTATGCTGGGACAATGGTTACAATAATGGTGATTCTTTCATCCGTCCCCTCTCTGTCCATATTCCCCAATGCGCAAAGGACCATCGGGCCGACGATGGGTCTTTGGTCAGGCTGAGCCCGATCTGACCCTTCGCACCACGTCAATGTCCAGTGCTTGACTTGTACTGTGTTTATCTTCAGAGTGAATGCGTGCGTTTCACATGAGCGTGTGTGTTTGTTCAGTTCGCGGCACTTTGAGCCGATTCACAGAATTGGGTAAAACGCCTATTTAATGACCGGTATTATTATTAAGTAATGATGTCCTTGGCGTGCTGCAAAGAGCAAGGTCACCGCCAGACGTCCATGTTGTTGTCGTAGCGAGCGTCCAGCCGTGGTGTGACGGTGGTTGGAGGTTTGGCTGGTGAGAGTGCTCTGTGATGAAGCATATGTGAAAAGCGCCTGCTGATAGACGTTTCTAAAGTTGCCACGTCTTCAGTGCTGATGATCTGCAGAACGTGTTCCTGCCATCTGCACTGAGGGGCACAGATCCATGATTCCCCGCAGTCTTAAACCTACAAACAGGTTTGCATGATTACAGCAAGAGACATAGATCGTCATGAGCCCCCGCATTCGCAGGGGCTCATGAGAATCTATGCCTCTTGCAGTTGATGCTCTTTGTCATGTCTCGGCAGTGTCGGATTTTTTTTTTAATCATTGTAAAGTCGACGTCAATGAATATCTCCGGTCGTCAATGGTCGATGAATAAGTAGTTTTAGCACGAGGCACAGCTCCTCACGAGCCCCCGCAACCTCGGGGCCTCATGAGGATCCATACCTCTTGCAACTGGGTGGTGTTCAATTTTTTTAATCGGCAGTAATCTGTAGAGAATCGAAGCGCATTGGTCATTACTGGAACGCAGAGACATTAGCGCAGCGGGCTGTGGAAGTACATAGGACCCGAAAACACTCAGGCCTTCAGCGGGCCATAACAGTAGGCTGGGGAAAAACACTCAAAGTGTCACGTGTAATTTTGACAATTAGCATCAGTGCTGGAATGTTGCTGTTGGCGATGGAAGAAAAGTGTCACATAGTGGGGTTAAATTTTCTCCCGTAGAACTTTTGAGTATCATAATGTAATCCGTATCTTGTAGTGTGACTCGGATTACGAAGCAGGCTCATCGAAGACTATCTTTGACGGAAGCGCACGTGATTTGCATTGATCCTCATGAGCCTCCTCTACTGAGAGTCCACACCTCGTATAGACGGGCGTCGTTCACTGCAATAGCGGGCGGGACTGCCAACCCCCACACACAACGCACAGAAAGGATCCAGAACCTCTTTTTGGGCTACACTTCCATTCAGCGTGGGAAAAGAAAAACCACGAAAAACTTAAAATCCTGACGAGGAAAAAAACAAAAACAAAAAACAAACACCCAATGCGCAAAAGGCCATCGTGCCACGTCAGCCGCCGTTGGCCCGCGCACGGTCGTGCGCGGGCCAACGGCGGCTGACGTCGGCACGATGGTCTTTTGCGTATTAGGCAAGTTCCTGATGATTCAGTTTTCAAACAAACGCACGAGTTGATTAGTTGAAACAGAATCCAATTTTCATCGGTCATTTCAGAGAGAACGTGCGGCTAATGCTGAGCGGGCTGTTAAAAAAAAAAAAAAAAAAAAAAATCTTGTGTGTGTGTGTGTGTGTGTGTGTGTGTGTGTGTGTGTGTGTGTGTGTGTTGTTGTTGTTGTTGTTGTTTTTCAAAGAGTTGTGGGAGTAACATAATATCAAGGGAACGCCTAATGGCCTTGAGGGCGGAGGCGATGTCGTGCATGATGGATGGGGATGGGGTGGGGTTTCTACTAATGATCGAAGGTATGGGTTGAGTTTTGTTCTGTCTATCCAAAACAGCATATAGTTTTGCTGAAATGCGTTCCACAGAATGATATGACATATGCGTAATTTTAACCCATTTCACTGCCAGTGACGCCGACTACTTTGTTATCTCCTTCTCTTCAGTTGCACGCATATTTCGTTCCTGTCCCCTTTCGTGTATTCAACGACTAAAAGCCACAACCGTCCCAGGGACCTAGACACACTGGTCACGGCAAGAGGCCATAGATCCTCATGAGCCCCCGCGACTGCAAGGGCACATGAGGATCAATGTCTCTTGCAGTTGGGAAGTGTTCACTTCTTCTCAGCATTGATGGGTTTAATTCAGCGCCGAAGAGCCCTCAGATTGATTGATTAATTCCGGGTTTAACGTCAACGGCACCGAAGTGATAATGGACGTCCCTGACGGGCGGGTTATCGGGGGGACAGGGAAATCTATTGCCTATGGAGTACGACCTGAACACTGATCAACTCGGGCGCACTCCAACTATGCCACTTTGATTTACCAGGACCTTTCAACGGACATGCTATTGAACAAATCCATTCCCCCCCCCCCCCCCTGGATTGTGAGTCCAGCTACCGGGGCCCAGCGCGTCCAAGGAACCTAAACACACAGCGTTGCCAGCACGAGGCGTAGTAATACGGATGTTAAACCATTACATCCTGATGATGATTTTTTTTTTAATTTTTCTCTTTTTGTCCTATGAAGGCCACATTACAGATTAAGAGGTAGATCAACCATTTTAGTTCAAGGGTGGTGCCAGAATAGCTTGGCGCCTTAGGCGCCAAGCTATCCTGGCACCACCCTTGAACTATCGTAGTCAAATTAATTTCGCGCAGTAGTGTATCAGGATAAAATGGGTTCAGAAAGACCCGTGGATACAAAGTGGTTTCAGCATATAATAATAATAATAATAATAATAATAATAATGAGTACTTGTATAGCGCCTAACCTCAGATTAGAGCTCTAGGCGCTTAACAAATACTAATTGTACAAAAAATAACTAATTACAAAAACGCTGTTTACAAAAAGCACAAAAACAAAATACAACGCACTCTGTAAACAAGCTATAAAGTCACAATTCAAAAGTGCTACGCTTATGGACTCATACTCGCATTCACGTACACACGCACACACACACACTACTTCTAACATAGAGATGACTTTAACATGACAGGTGTGTGACAGTCATTTGTAGCAGACAGAAAAAATGTGGGTCTTTAGGGCTCGCTTGAATGCCTCTCTCGAATCCACGTATCTCAGTTCGCGTGGGAGGTCATTCCGAACAACTGGGCTCTGGTACCTGAATGACCTCTCACCAAACGACTTTGTTTTGACAAGAGGGATACGTAAAACTCGAGATTCGGCAGCAGAGCGCAAATTCTGTCTTGAGGGCGTATACCGCTGGAGAAGAGAGGCAAGGTAGTGTAGGCAGGCACAGGTAATACAACTGTGAGTCATGCATGAAATTTTGTACTGAATCCTAGCTGTTACAGGTAACCAGTGAAGAGCAGCCAGATGGAGTGTCATATGATCTGATCTAGGGACTCTAAAAATCAACCTAGCAGCTGAGGTTTGAATTTTCTGGAGTTTGCCAATCAGACACTGAGGCATAGATCCTCACGAACCCCCTGCAAATCATGAGGATCTATGCCTCTTGCACACGGATCACAGTTCATTTTTTCTCGGCAGTGAAGGGGTTAACGCCCTACTGCACGTCCAAACGGCGAGTGTAATCTGCCACGTTTTGGCCACACCTACACCTTTTCCTTCCGCTCAGTGCTTTTATCTCCTCGGCATCGCCGGCCACGGATCTTAACCCATTACATTCTGATGCTGATTTTTGTTTTAATTGCTTATTGTCCTATGAAGGCTACATTATAGATTACGAGATAGATCAACCATTTCAGCTCAAGGGTGGTGCCATAATATCCCCTTGAACGATTATAGTCACATTAATTTCTTGCAATACTGCATCAGGATGAAGATGGTAAAACAAACGCGTTGTTGGCAGGTGGGTGGCTGGCTTTAGTAAATTATGAAACATAGACGTCAGCGACCGCCAACAAAGGGTGTTGACGTCAGCGGTCACGTGTGAGATATCCCTCATTACTTTTTGCTTGTCGCATCAGTCTCGCGTGATATCATTAGACGATTGACAAGTGCATTTTAGGTCAACAACTGCGCGTTTTTGGACGCAAACAGCAGATTAAAAGTCCAGACAAACATGCGATGCGTCACATGTTTGTCCAGTCTTTTTTTAAAAACTCATTCAGCCCGATGCACGTATTTCCCAAATTTTGGAGGCGTCATCTAACGACTATGCACCTGTTGCAGGAGATGGGTCGACCATGATGATTCAAGGGTAGTGCCAGATTAGCTTGGCGCCGACAGGCGCCAAGCTAATCTGGCACTACCCTTGAATGATCATGGTCGACCCATCTCCTGTGTAGTGCGTCAGGGCTGAATGGGTTAATGCACTGTTTTTGTCGGAACACGTCAACGGTCAGTTTTCACCTACTTCAGAATTCCGGACAACCCAAAAAAGCAAAACATCATCTAAGGGCCCGAGGACCTCTGCTTACTGGAATGTCAGTGCTTACTGGGACATCATAAGGGATTAATAAAGTATTGCATTGCATTGCATTGTATTGCCCATTGCATTGTATTGCATTGTATTGCATTGTATTGCATTGCATTGCATTATATTGCATTGCATTGCATTGTAATGTATTGTATTGTATTGCATTGCATTGTACTGGATTGCATTGCATTGCATTGTATTGTATTGTATTGTATTGTATTGTATTGTATTGTATTGTATTGTGGATTAGAGATGCATACATGCTGCATATATGTAACAATATTGAGGAAACAAAATAGCCAGCAAGAGTCATGCAGATTCTTATGAGGCCCGTGCATGCGTGGTTAATGAACACATTATCCGACTCTTGCAGCTGCGAGGTATTATTTTGCCTATGCATTGTTGTTGAGCGGACCGTTTTTACGGGGTAATCAGGCCTACGGTCCATCCTACATAAAGACAGTAACATACTGAGGTCTTTCGAGCAAATAACAGACGTCTTCTATGCTATGCTATTTTAGAAAGGGATCGGGACTTCCAGCTTTCGCTGATTTCGTCCAGGGGGGGGGGGGTGGGGCGGGGGGGGGGGGAGGGGGTTTATTTTGACTGTTGCTGATGTACGCGCATCGCTTTATTCTATCCTTCTTCGTGCCTGTCCGCGCCTTGGGCGGTTGGGTCGTTGGGGAGAGCCCGTGCTCCAGTGGGTGTCCGGGTCCCGGTCTCGCTGGGTCGGTGTTGTTACAGACGTCTTCTTATGAGCCCCCGCATTTATGCCTCTTTGTGATGTTGGGAGATTTTAGCCCGTGCTTATGGTACCTGCGGGTTACTGTCCGCCGTCATTCATTGGTATACAGAAACACCACTCGCCTTGGGCTTGGGTGCTGATACGACTCAGTGTAAAGTAATTTTCAGTGGACAACAGTGAATCCCAAATGGTGACCTTAGGGCTCCGTGTTAGTGTTCAAAAATACATTCAGAGCTCGAGTTTACTCTCTGAGGGACGTAGCGAAATCCAATAGCACATGCGTGAGCTAACTTTAACTCGATTATCTTGCCCAGCGGTATTGGCGTTAACACATTCTACCCGAGGACCGAAATCCCCAAATTTTGAAGTTGCCCTATAAAAGACTGTATTACAGTTCTAGAGACAGATCGAGCATGATAGTCCAAGGGTGATGCCAGAATAGCTTGGCGCCTATAGGCGCCAAGCTATTCTGGCACCACCCTTGAACTATCATGCTCGATTCATGTCAGTCTTACTGTAGTGTGTCAGGGTTGAATGAGTAAGTCGGTTTGTACTTAGTGACAACACCACAATGTACAATACAATACAATAATACTTTATTAATCCCTCACGGGGAAATTCATGCCCATACAACACATGGCATCATCATTCACTCATTAAAAAAAAATTAAAAAAAATAAATCATTAAATAACCCATAACACTCAATTAAAGAAATGAACTGTAACAGACGTATTGTTACCTTTGTATAATAATAATACTAATAATAATACTACTAATAATACTGAGAGGGCTAGTACTAAGGACGGAAGAATGTTGACCGACACTATCTACTGATATTACTGTTGAAAAGGGTAACAGCCTGAGGGACAAAAGAGTTGGCATAACGTGATGTACGACTTTTGGGTACTCGGAGTCCGTGCCACTTCGTTCGATACGTCTGCTGTCAAATTCATATTCATGCTGGGTAAGCCATTCACTGCCGTAGCTTAGCGAACACCACCCAGCAGCAAGAGACATAGATCCCCATGAGTATGCGGGGGCACTTGAGAATCTATGCCTTTTGCTGGCCTCGATTAAATTTGTTTGTTTCCATCCCTACGTCACACGACCAATCTCTTTAGAGCAAACTGTGCCACATGACCGAGCTACAAAAAGCCTTGTAGTGCCTAATGGCGGACTTCTTGTAGTTCTCTTTGTGACGCGTCTTGGATGCTAGTTTTGTTGTATAAAAGATCACCGAAACGTTCTACAGTACAAAAGTTACTTAGTGTTGTTCGAAACAATAGGCACACTACAGCATAATTATATTTGTAGCAATAGTGTGTGTAACAGACCGCTAAGGAACGATTCTTTGCCGCCAAACACATGTGTGTCCTATGCGACTATTTTATTTAAGAATGGTAAAGTCTTCTGAGGCAAACGGCCACTCGGCTCTTCCATTGCACTACTCTGACAATTTGTAGACAATGCTGCTGGTCATGCAGACGGCAGCGTCATGAAAGATCTGTTCTTACACACCTTCTCCGTTGCTGCCTTTGAGCGGAAAAGCTGTATTACACACGTGTGTGATACAGCCCTGCTGCTTGAACGGCCAAGTGTGCACAGAAGTGTCTTGTAGAAAGTCTGGGATGCTAAAAGGTAGGGGCAAGCGCGATATTGAAACTTGATCTACTTTCAGCTCACGTGGGTTGACGTCATTTTAGTGTGACGATTAGCACTCTGGCGTCATGAACTGCGTTATTACATCATGATGTAGGAACATTTGTCTTCAAAATATTGATGTCACATTACAAAGCAAATTACGTCCAGATTTTTCCAACTCGCATCGGATTTATGCAAACAAAAAGGTGAGTAAGAAATAGATTCTTACATCGATGTTCATGTGAATCTGAGAATCTCACTCTCGTAGTCATAAAACCTTATCATAAGGTTTTAAAACCACTCGAGTGAGATTCACAGTATCACCTAAACACCGAATTATATATTACTTCACAAGTCTATTATGTACACACGTATATCCTATGATAAACAAAAAAGTAATGATAGTTGTGCCGTAAAACCAAACCCGTTGGCCCAATTTACTTGATATTTCCACAGTTCGCAATAGCACTATTCTCCACTGTTTACGCAAAATGTCAGCTACTTCAGGCAAGATTCACATGTGATGTGGTATTCTGATGAAGGACAGGGTCGGACTTGTGAATTTACGGCTCTTGGTAGGTCCTGGATTCAGAAAAACCTGCCAGACACTTTTTCAGTTTAGGGAAGAACCAAACGTCGCATTGGTCAAAACACGGACTGTATGATGAACGAGGAAGAACACGAATGTTTTGCTTCTCTGTGTAGAACACAGTGACATTGGCTTTGTAATCACTGGCATTTTGAAGACAAAAAAAAAGATATTCTGATGTTCTGACTGCTGAGGGCTGGCCGCTGCTCATGAACAAACTTTAACACTTATGGAAAAATAATTTCTTACATGATATTTTGCTTTGCCTGCGCGCTCCACTGGTATACTATGAACAATGACATGGAACTCTAAGTTAAACAACAACAACAACAACAAAAAATTGCCGTCAGTTCTACAAATCTGACCAAAGTGCCCTAGTGTCTTCTCATCAGAGGCCAACCACTCCTGATTGGACTGTTTGCTGGGGATGCCGTTACAGGACAAGCAAGTATCGTCTTCAGTGATGACATCAGAGGCCAGCCACTCTTGATTGGACTGTTTGCTGGGGATACCGTTACATGACAGGCAAGTATCCTGATTGGACTGTTTGCTGGGGATGCCGTTACAGGACAAGCAAGTATCGTCTTCAGTCAGTGATGACATCAGAGGCCAGCCACTCCTGATTGGACTGTTTGCTGGGGATGCCGTTACAGGACAAGCAAGTATCGTCTTCAGTCAGTGATGACATCAGAGGCCAGTCACTCCTGATTGGACTGTTTGCTGGGGATGCCGTTACAGGACAGGCAAGTATCCTGATAGGAAAGTTTGCTGGGGATGCCGTTACAGGACAAGCAAGTATCGTCTTCAGTCAGTGATGACATCAGAGGCCAGTCACTCCTGATTGGACTGTTTGCTGGGGATACCGTTACAGGACAGGCAAATATCCTGATAGGAAAGTTTGCTGGGGATGCCGTTACAGGACAAGCAAGTATCGTCTTCAGTGATGACATCAGAGGCCAGCCACTCCTGATTGGACTGTTTGCTGGGGATGCCGTTACAGGACAGGCAAGTATCCTGATAGGAAAGTTTGCTGGGGATGCCGTTACAGGACAAGCAAGTATCGTCTTCAGTGATGACATCAGAGGCCAGCCACTCCTGATAGGACTGTTTGCTGGGGATGCCGTTACAGGACAGGCAAGTATCCTGATTGGACTGTTTGCTGGGGATGCCGTTACAGGACAAGCAAGTATCGCTTTCAGTGATGACATCACATGGTCGTTAGAGGCTATAAGTATATGCTAAACAGTTTGAGAAGTTAATCTAAGCGATCAACTTTCTGTTGCATCTGAGTCTCTGTCAAAAAATGTGGTTTCCTGTTGCAGATAGTTTTTCGAGGTCAAGGTCATTGCACACTATCCTTTGAACTGTTCCAAATGAAAGATCGGAAGTTCAAGATATTTCTCAAGATAAAATATATGCGCATTTTCCTATCAATGTGTAAATAAAGAGAAAAGTTTGCTTGTTCCCGGGTGAAAATTGACAGTAGGGCCAGTAAATTGTATTCAAATTCCTCTCTTTCAGAGTTCAATTGCACAATCTACTTGCAGTCAGTGCCAGACAACACACACGTACGATATCAAACAACTTCAAATTTGCTTGGAGTTTGACAGGGCCGTCTTAAAGTTTCACTCTTTTGAAAATGTAGAAATAAATTTATTATATTGGAGAGTCCACTGTTTTCAACCACAGCTCTTTGTGGTTGGTTGGTTGGTTGGTTGGGTGGTTGGTTGGTTGGTTGGTTAGTTGCAGAGGCGGATCTAGGCGGGTTTCCAGGGGTTCCGGAGCCCCCCCCCCCCTTCAACCCAATTTTTTTGAAGACGCTATAACAATGTCCCTTTTTCCGGTGTTTGGACCCTCCTCTCCCCCTTCCCAGTTGTTTGATATGTTGGCGAATGGTGAGGGACAACACGTACGCGCCGTCTCTCTCTCTCTCTCTCTCTCTCTCTCTCTCTCTCTCTCTCTCTCTCTCTCTCTCTCTCTCTCTCTCTCTCTCTCTCTACCCCTACCCACCACCCCCTCCCGCTTCTCGATTTATTTCTACGCCTGGAAGCAAGGCCTACCGTCGGGGAGGCCTTTAGTATGAGGTTGAAAGTCCCAAACAAAAAGTTGCACCCCCCCCCCCCACCACCACCACCACCACCACCACGCCCCCCCCCCCCTTCCACTGACTTTTGAGCGCAACGGAAGGAACTCTTCTGTGTACAAAGGAGAAGCAGAGCAGTATACTCTTTCATTTCACGACATTCAAACTTCATACTTTAAGTCAGTCCTTTGTCCGGCATTAATGTGAGTCATTATAAGAGCATTTATAAAGTAGACGTTGTCAACTAATAATCCTTTAATAATCCTTTAATGACTGGAGCAGGTCGCATTAACCCATTCAGCCCGGCCTGACGCACTACGGCAGGAGATAGGTCGACCATGATCATTCCTGTCGGCGCCAAGCTAATCTGGCACTACCCGTGAATGATCATGGTCGATCCATCTCCTGCAGCAGGTGCATAGTCGTTAGACGACGCCTCCAAAATTTGGGAAATACGTGCGTCGGGCTGAATGACTTAATGTGTCTCATTATAAGAGCATTTAAAAAGTAGACGTCGCGACTGCTCCAGGACCGACATCCGCAAATTTTGAAGTTGCCTCCCTGAAGAGTGTATTACACTTCTGGAAACAGATCGAGCGTGATAGTTCAAGGGTTGTGCCAGAATAGCTTGGCGCCTATGGGCGCCAAGCTATCCTGGCATTACCCTTGAACTATCACGTTCGAACCATGTCTTGCCGTGACGTGTCGGATTTGAATGAGTTGGTGCCTGGAGTAAAACCGCATTAATGAACTGTGCAATCAGCGGGGCGAATGAGGTTCTTTGGCACTGGATTCACAATGATTTCACAGAGAGAGAGAGAGAGAGAGAGAGAGAGAGAGAGAGAGAGAGAGAGAGAGAGAGAGAGAGAGAGATGATGATGATGATGATGATGATGAAACGTTTTATTGACAGGAAAAGAGAGAGAGAGAGAGAGAGAGAGAGAGAGAGAGAGAGAGAGAGAGAGAGAGAGAGAGAGAGAGAGAGAGAGAGAGAGAGAGAGAGAGAGAGAGAGAGAGAACAAATAAACTTGGGGCCTTGAAAGGGTCGTCACTTAAGTGAAGGCGTATTAGGAACGCAGCCATTTTAGATCCAGGGTTCAGCCGACATTCGCGACGGGTCTTTCGACTGGCCAATTTAGTCTATGGCGGGAGACATCAACTCACGTGTTTGAATGGACTCGCTAATTACGGACTACGCGTGGACAAGTCTGCAGACAATGGAGCGGGTATTTTCTTCTTTTTAGTACGCACCCAGTACAGCGTGAGGAAGCCAGATACGTCCCCTGCCAGACAAGGGCTCGGAGCCTGTGAAAAGGCACGCGTAAGCCTACGTCCCAATGCGCGAAAGGCCGTCGGGCCGACGGCCTTTGCGTACTGGGGTAGTATCAACACAAAAGCGTTTTTGAAACTAGAATTTTTTTTGCTTGAAAAATACATTCGAGTACAGCCGTGACCTGATTATGATGTTGAATTATCCCCTATTGAAAAAAGTCTAGCAGATCTGCCAATGCGTCAATGAGTTCTATAATGGGCGCAGGACATACGCGTCAATGATTTGTCAAACGTCATTTGTCATGACGTAAGTTTTAAGTTTTACGTAATTTTATATTTTACGTGATATGAGTTTCACTTTCGCTTCATAGGCTTGAGAAATTGGTGACAAAACTAGAATTTCACGATACAATTTCAATCTTGCTATAATTTGTGTGGAAAAAGGTTGACTTTACCTAGCTACATGATATACTAAGTACACTGGTCACTTGCATACTCGTCTGAAAGAGCGTCGATGTGTGTGCGTGTTAGTGCGTGCGTGCGCGCGCGCGCTCCAAACATCTCCAAGAGGCATAGATCCTGATCCTGATGCGCCCGGAGGGCGCATGAGGATCTTTTCCTCCTGAAGATGCGCGCATGTTTGTGTGAGAGAGAGAGAGAGAGAAAGAGAGAGAGAGAGAGAGAGAGAGAGAGAGAGAGAGAGAGAGAGAGAGAGAGAGAGAGAGAGAGAGCTTTCTTGGCTGGGTGTGGGGGGGGGGGTGGACTCATGAACTTCTCTGCTCGGTGCACAGTGAAGAATCAGGCGGGATGGGATAATGTGTGACCAGAACCAACCAACCCCACAAATAAACTGAAACTTGCTTTTCACAAAAATTGACTTTTCTTTTGCCTTGACAGTTTGTCTTTTATGGTCTTCCTTAACCCATTAAATCCTGAGACTGAAAGTTTCAAATTTGTGTATCGTCCTATGAAGGCTACTTGACAGATTTAGGAGACAGATCGACCATTTTAGTTCAAGGGTGGTGCCAGAATAGCTTGGCGCCTCAGGCGTCAAGCTATTCTGGCACCGCCTTTGAACTATTCTGGCACCGCCCCTGAACTATCATAGTCGAATTTCTTTCTTTCTATAGCGTGAAAAGGGTTAACATTTCCCCTCCTCCCACCTAGCACCACTACCCTTAACTCCCCTCCGCTAACTCTCAACCGACGTTTTCATTACTCTTGACTCCCTTCTGCAAGCCCCACCCCCTTTCTTCTTCACCAACGCCTACTCCCTCCCCTTCACTCACCACCTCCATTGTCCACCAATTTCCCATACCCCGTCTCCCTCCCTCCCCACTTCGTCAATTCTCCACCATTTTACACTTCCCTCCTCCCCCCCCCCCCCTCCTCCTCCTCGTAGGTACGTGGCCCGTATAGGGTGTACTAGTGTACATTGTGAGAGAAACAGCGTAACAGTGTGGTGTACGTTGTAGAGAGACTTTGTGTCGGCAGTGTGGACACTTGCAGAAGAGACTTTGTATCAGTGTGGATGTACTTGGAACTGCATTGTGTGGAGATCGCATCGCTGAATTAAAATATTGTTGGAACTGTTACTCCAGTATTGTCTACATCATTAAGCCACGTGTGACGGATTGCAGCTGAATGAAGTTTATTTAAAAGAACCTTACGTGCGTGTGTCTGGTGTGTTTATCATACTACGGCTACAACTCCACCACGTAACACACGCACGGACAGATTAATTAAGACACATGGCAGTGATAAAACCCCATACAGGCCGCTATATCAGATCGCTAGATGCGAGGCTTTTTCAATAGGAGTTATGTGTACATTTGAGCCTGGTCAAAGACGAAATGTAGATATATAGAAGGGACTTAGTGGGTTATGGGCCATCCTATCTTCTTGTGTTTGTCTGTTGTTTTTTCTTTTTCTTTTATTTTGGTCTACCGTATTGAAAATACTGTAGACTTTGAGATGGGGCTGGTCGGAGCACGATCCGTAGCATGCAAATGACAAACATAGGCGGGCACACATTCAGACTCTGACAGTGAAGTAACACGAGAAAAATCGCTAACCGCGCTGTTGTACATTTGGCGGGAAGGGCCGTGTGTGTGAGTGCGTGCGTGCGCGCGCGCGCGTGTGTGTGTGTGTGTGTGTGTGTGTGTGTGTGTGTGTGTGTGTGTGTGTGTGTGTGTGTGTGTGTGTGTGTGTGTGTAGACACGAGTTTCTCCTGTGTTTGTGTATGTACAGGTCTGAAACTTTAGGAAATGCTTCCTTCAAGATTTATTTCGGAGTACTTTTCGACACTTTTTAATTGGATCACCAAGGCATTAAAGAGAAAAATTGCCGTTTATAGAAAGTCGGTTGACCCGCATCTGACGCCATAATTTGTGTTATATTCATTTGCACTTTTGAATATAGCTAGATTGGAGAAAAATATTAGATGAGTTCTTTAAACAGCTTTGTACCTTTCAACGTTTTCGTAAAAAAATAATCCATTGCAGAAAAAAACTGTCGAAACGAAAAATTCTCGACTTCAGACAGCGACGGAAAGAAACGCTTTTTGCAGACGGAGCACCAAATTGGTTCTCAGGCAATGTACCTTTAGTTGCCAATGGTCCATTCACAAAGGAAAACAGTGTGTTTGGCGGTATTCTTTTTTTCGCAGACGGTTCTACGACCGTTTTTCTTGTGGTCGTGAAAGGCCTGTTTATGAAAGCTGAAGTCTGATGAAGACTGAGGTTTCGTTTTCATCAGGCACTCTACATTGAGCTATCAAAGGTCGGTTCATCGCTGGCAGTGGAGCACAGTGTTTTTCAGATGATTTTAATATTGTTTGGTTACGGCCGTGAAAGTCTTGACTAGAGAGAAAGAGTTTTATTGTCACCGCGCGCTGTACTTGGAACTATTCATTGCCGAGAACAACTCAACATGACCCATCTGCAAGAGGCATAGATCCTCATGAGCCCCCACAGTTGCGGGGGCTCATGGGGATCTATGCCTCTTGCTGACGTCGCATTGCATCCGTGGACGGCTGGGGGTCTTCGGATCTGAATCAACAAAGACTTCAGAAAAAACGATCTGAGTTCGCTGGCAGTGAAGGCGGCGCTAGCGGTCGATCCATCACCCGCAGTAGATCACAGCGCTTTTCGGATCACAAAATGGTTTCGTGCTGGTCCTGAAAGGCCTGACCACAGGAGTCACTGCTGTCTGACGGAGAGGTTTCATTTTGACTTCCTGGTCAGGGAGTGGAACGACAAATGGCTGCTGGCGGGAAAAAGCTTCTGGTGCCAGAATTCTGTCGGTCCAGCACCAGGGCCCTTGTCACGGGGACTAATCCGTGCCGATGGAGCGGTCATGAGGGAGCCTTGGGTGACATCAAATCCCGACCAAACAGCAACAACCAAGCGTGTACAGTGCATGGAAAGTCCCAAGCGTAGAATGTGCGACGCATAGAAAAAAGCGGAAGGCCGCTGGCGCTCATCTGACCTCACCGGTCACACACAGATCTTCCAAACAACTAGATGCAGAATGATCTCCGACTCCAAACGTAAACACCTTCAAAACAAAATCCTGGAATCCACTTCTTCCAAAACCCTCTACGCCACCTTGAACACACTCCTAGGCACTTCTAAAAACTCTCCTCTTCCCAACACACACAGCAAAGAAGAACTCCCGTCCGCTTTTTCCACCTATTTTTCCGACAAAATCCAAACTCTGCGCAACACACACGACACTCTGCCTTCTCCACCCTGCCCTCCCGACACCCCCTTTTTATCGGCACCCCCCTCTCGTTCTTCCGCCCCGTCTCTCAGGACGACGTCCTCAAGACCATAAAGTCCATGCCTCTCAAAACCTGCGAAGTAAACCCCCCTCCCAGCTTTTCTCTACCGGGACGGCCTCCCAAAACTTCTGCCCTTCATTACCGACATCATCAACACATCTCTAGAGAAGGTTCCGTCCCTTATATCTTCAAGTCCGCCATCGTCCGTCCTCTCCTAAAAAAACACAACCTCGACCCAAACGAACTCAAAAACTATCGCCCAGTCTCTAATCTCTCTTTCCTGTCCAAGCTTCTTGAGAAGGTTGTTCTCAACCAGCTCAACCTCCACCTCGCCGACAACAACCTCCTCAGTCCCTTCCAGTCTGCCTATCGCAAACATCACAGCACTGAAACAGCCCTTCTACATATCTTAAACGACCTGCTTCTCTCCACCCACTCGGGCAACATCTCCCTTCTTACGCTACTCGATCTCTCTGCCGCCTTCGACACTATAGACCACTCTAGCAGTCAAATGACTGGAGCAGTATTTTTGGACCTTTCAAAAGCATTTGACCTCGTCAATCATAACACTTTAGTTCAAAAACTTACTGTCTATCAACTCAGTAAGCGCAGACACACTTGCCTTCCTTACGTCATATCTGCATGGGCGTACGCAGTATGTCTACGTGAATGGTAAAAACTCACCTGAGGGGGTGATAGAGCACGGAGTTCCACAGGGATCTGTCCATTATTCTTCTGTCTTCATAAACGACCTTCCATTACATATATCTGACTCCAGTGTAACTTGCAGTCTTTTTGCAGACGATGGAACACTGGACGTTTCGTCATCGGATGTAACATGTATGGTGAAGATTCTCCAGGACAGTTTAAATGAGGTGTCTGAATGGTGCAGAAAAACGCCATGATACCTAATCCCACTAAAACCAAATGTATGCTGATCACCACACGGCAAAAGCATCAGTTGAACTCCCCTCCCCTTCAACTAACACTGACTTAGATGACAAGTTGTGCTGGCAAGACCACATCACTAACTGTGTAAAATAGTATCTAAAAATGAATTCCTCCTGTCGAAATTGAGACATTTCGCTGATGAGCCAACAAGGAAACTCTTCTACTATGCCCATATTTAGCCACATTTGGATTATGCTTCATCTATTTGGGACGGTAGTAGCGATGCTAATTTTAAAAGTCTGAACTCGCTCCACAGAAGAGCCATTAAACTAATAGTCCATCAGCTAGGAAGGTCTACCGTGCACCCCCCCCCCCCCCCCCCCCCCAGTACTCAATAAGATGGGTTTCAAAGTGTTCCTTAGTATGTCCTGAGATGTTTAAGCCATGTTCCCCGAATATCCTTAGGAACACACCAGAGATATAGCCGATGGTGCAAGGGTACCCCCATTCACGCTCTTTGCAGGTGCTAAAATGAGGTTGAGAAACATTTTCCTCTAAATAAATCAAAATTCATTCCAGAAGCCCAAATCAGACAATATTATGTCAAGGCACACCTTCTGCGTCCTCTGCAAAAAAACAGAATGAAAACATATTGAATCTCTGGCTCACAGTGAAGGTATTTGTGCACCCAGTAAGCAACCATTTCTGCGAAATCGCAAAAAAAGACAAAAATAATGTGTCAGATGCCTTCAGACATTTTCTATAGCACTCACAATCCATTTTCAGATTTACATCATTAAAACAGGATGTCACAATTATTATAAACATGACTAGGTGATGCTGTGATCACTGTGAGTGCCACAGTGGTTGATTTTGTATCCCTACCCCCAAGTTGTAAAAATGCACAAAATTAATTAGAAAAAAATACTTAAGTTATTCGATTTTATTTTGACCTCTCTTTACCTATTAAGTTTCAATAATGTGAGCATAAAGTGCAAGAAAATAAGGAAAGTCGGCATCCTTTACGGTATGTTTGTGGTGAATGATAGCTTTTTCCCATTTAAAATTGCCAAATTGGGGAACTTACGTTGTTTCTGATGCCCTCAGAAATTTTGTATACAACTGATAGGTCTTTTTTAGGTTTTATTGGTTAGGATAGAGTACCACAGTTACTCGTAACCTGATTTTATGATGCTGTGATGCATTTAGGGGCCACAGACTTTAAAGAAAAGGACTGAAATTGACAGACTTTCCAGGGCCCTGAAAAAGCCTTGTAATTTTTTAACAACTTTCACAAATGTTCACAGACCGTAAGGACCCTGCTGTGCTCACCTCATGAGACTGGGTCATGCGGAAACAGCCCTATGCGAATTTGGCGTAGAAAATCAGTCTCCATAGCACATTTTCCAAACATGTCCATACAGAGAAGCGGTCTGCTGGCAGTTCTGACTAGAAGACACGCCCCTGCACACCAAACTCTGAAAACATGCTGCCTAGCTCTTGACAGCTCACTTATTGGCAGCCATAACAATATAAGATTTAAAGACGGCCATCAAAAAATTGAACGTTGCAGAAGGTGGAAGTGGAGATCTCGTGGTCGACATGTGGAAACTAAGTATTTTGATAACATTGTTTTG
Source organism: Semisulcospira habei (assembly GCA_036245525.1). Classification (NCBI taxonomy): domain Eukaryota; kingdom Metazoa; phylum Mollusca; class Gastropoda; family Semisulcospiridae; genus Semisulcospira; species Semisulcospira habei. Next base: position 79,346,525 of record BTPG01000008.1, on the reverse strand, counting down.
GCTATTAGGAACCATGAAACTTTATTACGCATATTCATATTTACACATTTCTAGATGAAAATAAATGAAAATAAATGAAAGGAAAAGGGGAGACCTTACTAGACCCGCCTTACGCTAGGTAAAATATCACCTAAAAGACCAGCCAGTTAAAAATAGTTACAATTAAATGGATGGGCTACATTGAAATTAATGAAATGATCACAACGGCAGAAAGCACCGTCATAGTTGAAGTTCGAGAAATGAGCGCACTGCATGTACAATGGACTTGATTCTGTGGTGTGGGGCATGACACAAGCCTCTGTCATCTCAACACAAAACTGGCGTGTTAGGGGAGGTAAAAGGTGCGGCTAAAAGTTAAAACCGCAAATGAACCTTTTTTCGACTGCCATCACAATCTTCCGCGTGAACGTACGAGACCACACTACAAGTGCAGAAGCCAACCTGCGGTGCAGTTCTGGTGCACGTGACCGGTCCGATGCCGAGCGACTGGTCTGGTGCGAAAATAGCAACAATGGCACCGCTGGTGCATTTAACCTAAGTAGAGGGCGAGGTATACCAACTCAGCTAAGGTTTACGCTTCCTGCGACTTTTGAAACAATGCACAGCAGGCAAAGTGTACTTTATAGTAGACATTTCCAAATGATCCAGGCGTACATCAGATCAAAGCAAGCTATACACACTGAAATAATAACACTCTTGCAATAAATCTTTAGGTTGACAATGGTTTTCTTATCTTATTATTGTCTTTCGTCCCGATTGGTTGTACATTGCTGAACATCCCGACTTTTTCGGGATGTGCCAGCACTGCACTGCTTGTGAAAATAAAAAAAATGAACAGAATATTGAATGTATGTCGCCAGCCGGTCTAATACGCTAAATAAACCTAAGACCATTTAGCAACACACATCCAAAATCAAGAGAGATACAAAAAAACATTATTCAGACCCAAAAGGTGACTGCCAATCGTGTAAAAAACGCAAAGAAGTACCCAACGGAGAAATAAACACGCTTAGAAAAGACGGTTACAAGCCGACAAACAGAGAGATCAGTCGCTACTTATCTTCATTCACAGAAGGAATGTGCCACATTCCTTCTGCGAATGAAGATAAGTAGCGACTGATCTCTCTGTTTGTTTGTTGGCTTTGACAAAGCGGATTTACCCGAAATATTAATAAATTGTGTTGTAACCATCTTTTCTAAGCGTGTTTATTTCTCCGTTGGGCACTTCTTTTCAAGAGATACAGGCAGCGCAGACAGTAGGGAGAGCTTAAAAAAGAAAAGTACAAGTTAATGGACCAAGGGTAGACAGAAACACATGCCCCAGAATTAAGAGGAAAAACCCACCCTGTGGGGCTGACCAGGGTGACCCTAGGAACTAAAAAGAAGTTAACCCCACCCAAGTCCCCCAGAGCAGACCTGGGTGGGGGCCACTGTTTAGTTGCAAAGTAAGGTTAATGTTACACAGTATGCAAAATGATCCAGGTGTACATCAGATAAAAACAGAGCTATACACACTGAAAACAACCGAATAATAATGCTCTTGTAATAAATCTTTATGTTGACAATGGTTTTCTTACCCCTTATTATTGTCTTTCGTCCCCAACCATTCTTCTGTTTGCAGAGTTTTAAATGTTATGCAGTATGCAAAATGATCCAGGCAGACCAGCCCCCCACAGTAGCACTCTTGTAATACATCTTTATGTTGACAATGGTTTTCTTACCCCTTATTATTGTCTTTCATCCCCAACCATTCTTCCGTTTGCAGAGTTTTAAATGTTGTGCAGTATGCAAAATGATCCAGGCAGACCTGCCCCCCTCCCCCCCCCCCACCCCCCCCCCCCCCCCACAGTAGCACTCGTGTAATAAATCTTTATGTTGACAATGGTTTTCTTACCCCTTATTATTGTCTTTCGTCCCCAACCATTCTTCCGTTTGCAGAGTTTTAAATGTTATGCAGCATACAAAATGATCCAGGCAGACCAGCCCCCCACAGTAGCACTCTTGTAATAAATCTTTATGTTGACAATGGTTTTCTTACCCCTTATTATTGTCTTTCGTCCCCAACCATTCTTCCGTTTGCAGAGTTTTAAATGTTATGCAGTATACAAAATGATCCAGGCAGACCAGCCCCCACAGTAGCACTCTTGTTAAAATCTTTATGTTGACAATGGTTTTCTTACCCCCTTATTATTGTCTTTCATCCCCAACCATTCTTCCGTTTGCAGAGTTTTAAATGTTATGCAGTATACAAAATGATCCAGGCAGACCAACCCCATAATAACACTCTTGTAATAAATCTTTAGTTGTCAATGGTTTTCTTATCTTATTATTGTCTTTTGTCCCCAGCCGGCTGTTTCGTTTTGCAAATTCAAAGGTTATACAGTATACAAAATGATCCAGGTGTCCATCAGATAAAAAAGCAGGCTATACATGCTGAAACCACCCCAATAATAACACTATTGTAATAAATCTGTATGAAAACGAAAATGCCGTGAGTGGCGGGGAATCTCAATTCATTTCTTTTGTAACTTTTTCAGTCTGTTGCGGATTTAATCCTTAATGTTTGTCCAGTGTCTATGTCTAAGTGCGGGCTCTTCTGCGATTGCCTGCTGTATCTCGGCCTTTCCAGGAAGTTTGTTCATGATGAGGTGTGTCTTGAAACGAGTTTGAGCAGTTTTCTCTTCAGCTTCCCCCCATGGTTTCCTTGTAAATCTAGCTTTCTTTCGAACAGGAGCTGACGCAGTACTGTCATCATCAAAACTATCTAGATTGTCATCAGGCTCTTGACATCTTTTCTCTGTCATGCTCATTGATTCCTGTGTTGTTGACTTGCCACTTGCTTCATTCACAGGTGCTGTTTCCCCCGAGACCTCTCTGCCAGTTTCTGATGTGTCTTCATTGTCAAAGTCAATCTCTTCATCATCGCCCAGCTCAGCTCTAATGCAGCTCTCAAAATCTGTCATCCCATTGTTAACTGACAGAAGAATCTTTGCCACTTTTGCCTTTTGAAGGACGTCTTGAGGTTGGCGGTAGATATGGCGATGTATCCGAATATCATGACCAAGAAAGTCTGCCAGCTGATCCTGGTCTAACTCCGAGATGGCCATTGACTGAGCCAAAGTTGCAACCTGCTTCCGTAACTGAGTAAATGTGAACATGGCTGGGTATGACACCCGTGCTTCTAGCGCATGGGCCTTCAGAACATCATGGCCTCTGTAAGGCCTCTGACCAGAAGGTGTGGCAAAGATGTACTGGGAGCCAGAGAGAGCTGGCACTGATTGCCTCATTTGAAGGATTCTGTCCACAGATGTCATCATCTTCTTTGTCAGCAAAACGAAAACACTCCTATTAAACTTGCCTCTGATTTATACTCGCTGAAAATGATTCACCATTTTCTTCTCAACCTCTGTGAGACCTTTCAAGATATCTTGATTGGTGATCGATTTTCAATCTTAGCATTCTGGAAGTCTGACACCTTCATTCTCTGAACTCCTCCCCCTCGTTTTCGGTTGAAAAGTGAGATGAGATAGAGCAATGAGTTGCTTTAACCACTGTCGGATAATCTTCCGAAACCATCCTTGTCTCAAGAAGCTGTTGGACCTTCCTCACATCTTCACATGATGGGATCAGCTTGGGTTTGTTCATGGTCATTTTCCCGACCGACTGTGCTGCTGTAGCGGACACACAATCATACCAGTCCCCGTTGAAGACTGAGTCAAACTGCTGCGCCTAAGAGAGCTCCTGTCGCCACCTGTCATCTGACCCTGCCCAAGCTGTTTGGATGCCTGTGACTGTTTGATCTGTGAACATTTTTTCAAAGCATGGCCTATGCGCATTGCGATATTGCCTTTTTGGAACTGATGTGTGTCCTCATCAAAATCTGCTAGCTCTTTTACAGCCAGTACAACATGATCAAAGCTAGCTGAAATGATCAAAGCATTTAAACTTGCGATTTTCATTTCTGACCTCACTTTGATAATCTTTAATAGTCTCCCTAACTCCCGCATCCTGGAGCTGATTTGTCCAGCCGTGTGTTCTTCAATGTCCCTGTGGTCAAATAATCTCTTTCCATACTCAAGAAGCAAGGGGTCAGTTCTGATGAGACGGCTTATCTCATCATCTCTCTGCCTGGCTAATACCTTGTGATAGAAGGAAAATTCAACGTCTAAGGGTATTGGAAGCATTAGCCGACCACGGCGTGCCGCCTCACCTCTCTTAGCGATCTGAAACCCTCCTGGTTTCTGACAGCAACGTTTTCAGTGTACAGAGATCAGCTTTTTTTGATAGAGCCCTTTGCAATGGCTACAGGCGAGAAGGTCATCTACCTTACTAATTTTGGTGTGATACTTAGGAATCAAACATCCTAATTTGTTTTCAAGAACAGCAACGTTATGCATGTAATCACCCTCATCTTGTAGTCTGATCCATGCCTGACGTCTCTGCTTTGTCCCTTTTTTCATCAACAAAATTTTAGCAATGTCTGCCTCATCTGCATGGACATCTTGTAAGTGCGTGCTCATTTTCAAGACAAGCTTGCTACACAATTTGCATGCATGTTTCTTGTCCCATTTGTACTTTCCTTTCCCTCTCTGCGACACGTGCACACCTGTTTCTTCTGCAAGTGCTCTTTCCCCACCCCCAACATCATGTTCCTTCTGCCTATCCACATTCTCAATGCCACCCCCTAATTCACCCCCTAACGCACACTGCACCTTGCTGGTACTAGCTTCACTGACACCTGCCCACCCTGAACCTGCCACGTTGATGAAATCTAACATAGTCAATACAATACTGTCTGTGTCAGAGATCCCAGTGATTGATGCCGACACACCGTCTGAATCCTGTGAGCTCGCGCCAGGAACAAACTCCTCGTCATCACTGTCCTTGTATTGCGATGCGCTTGCACTGTCAGTCTCAGGTCCATCCCAGGCTCCATTTGCCAACTGGAGAAAGAAAGAAAAAACAGCTGCATTAGGACAGAAACAGCCCAATTTTGGTTTAAGGGCCTTGCACAAGAATAAAAAGAGTAATCCCATGTATATGTGTGACCTCAGTGACGAGGGCTGGCTTCTGCAGCAGCAAAATCCACGCTTCATGAAAATGTAAGCAGTTTTCACACATCTGTCAACCCCGCGTGACCCTTTGAAAGAGGTCACTCAAATTGGTATGTTTAAAAAGGTCTTGACACAAAGTATCCTTGGGCCAAGCTTGAAGAATGTGGCTTGAATAGTCTCCGAGAAAATGCCACAGTTAACTCATTCTACCCCAGACACACCACAGCAGGATAAGGATCCACCATGATAGTTCAAGGGTGATGCCAGAATAGCTTGGCGCCTACGGGCGCCAAGCTATTCTGCCATCACCCTTGAACTATCATGGTCGATCTGTGTCCTGCACTGCAATGCAGTCTTGAGAGGACAGGGGCAAAATTTAAGGATTTTGGTGTTGGGGTAGAATGAGTTAAAGTTTACCATTGACGACGGACGGATGACCAGTGGCCCAGAACATAAACTCACTATTGCTTCGCACGCAAGCCAATAAAATGAAGATGATCATAGAATCACTTACCAGTTTGTAATTGGGGGCATTCCGCTGCCGTCTATGCAACCTCCTACCAGACGCACCCTCTGTGGCAGAGGCTGGGGGGCTATGATGCTGCAGCTGACTAATTTTGCCATGGGCCTTGGTCATGTGCCAGGAAGGGGCGTGCTTGTCCACTTCCATAGATCCCGATGGGTTTGGACATCCTGCTGCCATCCGGCGCTGGGTGTGTGCAGAAAGTGCTGAGTGTGACCAAAACGGTGTTGCTGCAAACATGTCAAATACAATCATGTAAACCATTGACATTTTGAATCAGATATATACATAATTACTGCAGTACCCCCAGCCCCCTACGAACAATAACTGGTAATACGGTAAAAAGCGACACTTCAGTTGCACAATCCAAAAAAACTTGTTCGTGTAAGTCTGTTCTTCGAATCGCGAGGCAGTTTTGCATACAAGGATTGAAATCTGGCGCCATTTTTTTAAAAAGTCATAGTGCATGCATGTGTCAAGTTACTTTTCGATCACAATCACACATGTCAGAAAAAAAGCAACAAAATCGCGTGACAGATTGACCTTGTAATGGTGTTATTGAACGAATTCCTTTCATTGAAGAAGAAAGCTTTTGTTAAAATCGTGGGGTTCTATTATCCTTTACTACAAGACTGAGCAGAAAACGCCAACCGACCAGCGGCAGTAGCAGACGCCTCAGGTTTTTGGGCCAAACGGGTCAGTATTGGATGACTGTGCAATTGTATCGGATTGGGAGCATCTCTCAGTTAAATAACTGCACTGAACAAGTACATTTGGGCGTGCTCTTAACTAAGAAATATTGCATAAAACCTTACCTCCGCAAACGGAAAAAAATGGCCGGCGGGGACGAAAGACGCTACAAGGGGAAAGGGAAACAACCCAGTTCATCAGTGTCAGTGACCAATCAGCGATCATCTCTAGACACTCGCTTCCGTGGAAACACAGGCTCAGTGCATCGCAGAAACACAACATGAAGTAAAGTTCGTCAAATGGGGACATCCTATTTTGATATTTTTTTCTCACTTTTGAATGAAAGATAATGCAGAACTGAACAACCTTCAGTAAAAATGGGTGCCTGACTTGGTCACCCAGAATTTTACACACAACCATTTTCCATAAGGATGGTAAAGAAAGACACACATTTCAAGGGTTTGTGTACACACACACACACACACACACACACACACACACACACACACACACACACACACACACACACACACCGCACACAAACACACCGCACACACACACACACACACACACACACACACACACACACACACACGCACACACACATACACACAGTTACGCTATCGGCCTGTACACACACACACACACACACACACACACACACACACACACGCGCGCGCGCGCACACACACACAGACGCACAGAGTGCAATCATTCCCATCATGCCCTCTTCAGTTACGTTATCGGCCTGTACAAGCAAAGTGCAGTTGACACCTTTTGAATGAGACCGGTAATCGTATAGAAAGCACAGTTAATCATTATAGGGGCGGGCGAAAAAAACAACACAGAGTGGGGAAAATAATTAAAGGGAAAACACATCAGTCATCCTTGTCAAAATTGGTTTCGGCCAAGAAAGATTTAATCTCTCATGTGTTTAACCCTTCTCTGTCGGAGCACAGTGAGCAACATCCGCATGCAAGAGACACAGAGGGCAGTTGCATGCGTGAGCTTAGTCCTGCGCCAGCCACTAAGCAAGGTGCTCTGCTACAGCGGAGCACCTTGCTTAGTGGCTAGCGCAGGACTAAACTCATTCATGCAAATGGCCCTAGGCCTCCAAGCGCTCTCGTGAAAGTGTTAACCGATTTGGAATCTAGGGCATGCCTCCTGCAGCTATCATTTATTTTATGAGCAGACTTCTCGCAGGCAAGCGTAACCCCGTCACTACCAGGAGAATGGAACAGCCAACTGCAATAGGCAAAGATCCTCACGAGCCCCCTCAGTTGGGGTGGGGGGGGGGGCTCATTAGGATCTATGAAGCCAAAAACCACATTGCATCCAAGTTACTTAGACGGCTGAGGCTCTTTGACATTGAATTTACAATGATCTCTAAAACACAGTCTTCGTCCACCGCTGGCGAAGGGGTGAACAGGTAGTAAATGTGTGATACTCTCAGATAGCCTTCACCATTTCTCCCTGGCGTGAAGGGGTTGAAGAATGGATATGAGCATGAGGATCTATATAACTCTTGAAAAAGAAGGTGACCCCCCCCCCCCCCCAATTTGCTGCAGAATCCGTCTGCTGCAGATAGTTCAGATTGCCTACACCATTTCTCTCTGACAGGGATGGGGTTGAAAAAATGGCGTCCATTGGCAAGAGGTATAGGTCCTCATGAGCCTCCGCATCTGTGGGGGCTCACGAGGATCCATGCCTCTTGAAAAAAGGTGGCCCCATTTGCTGCAAAATCCGTTTGCTGCAGAAAACACACGTTGACGACAAAAGTGAGAAAACGATTAGCGCGCGCTGAGTTCCAGGGCAAAATGCATTTCTGCAGCACGGCTTGCGCATTGCTTTCGTAAATTTATTGTCAGTGCTGATACGCTAGCATGATGTCTAGAGAATAATCTACCCAGACATTGATTTTCCCACTGCACACCACAGGGCATGAAAACCTATACTGTTTGTTAACTATTAACCCCTTCCCTGCCGGTGGACGCACTTTTTCTGAAATCTTTGTTCGTTCAACGACCAAAAGCCACAACTAGGAACATGGATACAAATTGGTCTCAAAAAGAGACTGCTTGGGCGCATTAGGATCTGTGTCTCTTGAATTTGCGGATCGTTTTCGATCCTTCTCGGCAGTGAATGGGTTAACCCTATGATGTCTGGAAGATGTTAACCGTATATACAAGAGGATAGTCATATTTACAAGTAGCACTTTCGTTTAAGGGGTCAACCTTGCTATGCTTAGGCGTAAATCTATCCGGCGTAACTTTGTCCAGGTAGATCCACCGGAGAGGAATCCACATAGTTAAGACTTGTGCAACTGATTCTACCCAGTTTTCACAGTTGAGCGGATTCATTATATACAAGAGGATAGCCATATTTAAAAGTAGCACTTTCGTTTAAGGGGTCAACCTTGCTATGCTTAGGCGTAAATCTATCCGGCGTAACTTTGTCCAGGTAGATCCACCGGAGAGGAATCCACATAGTTAAGACTTGTGCAACCTCACTCAGTGACTGATTCTACCCAGGTTTCACAGTTGAGCGGATTCATTTCTACGTGCTGATAGTTCTCGTTAGAAGGATTTTCGATCACAGTCTAGGTACAATGACACTTGATCGATTTAGTTCAACGTCTGGGTGGAATCGGGACAGTGTAAATATACACTGGGTGGATTCATGCATGGATGGCGGAATCGCATTTGGTAGACTGAGGTACTCCACTGATGCAGATTCACGCGGCAGGGCGGAGTTGCACTTTTAGCGGAGTTAAACTCGTCAACATTACTTACAGAGAGGCCAGGAACGTCTGCACTTTTAGTCAGGTCTTCTGACAGCGGCTTCGATTTTAGTCAGAGGACCTGAACTTGTCCAGAAGTTCAAGTTTGGCCTTTCAGTAATTAATCATGGCGCATGCTGTTAAAACAGGGACACCACTCCTTCGTCGTGGAACGACGAAGGAGTGGTGTCCCTGTTTTATCAGCATGCGCCATAGGCCACGGACCACAGTGCTTTTTTCCGTACTGTCCAGTCTCTTAGCCTTAGTCAGTCCCAGTCATCTCCTAATTTTTTCAATTCCCTAAAAAACACTACCGCCCACCAGCTGCACATTTGCCATGCACAAAATACAAAAAACAAACAAACAAAAAAAAAACCAACAGCACATTGACAGTCTCATTTACCAACCCCAAGCACTCAGCTGAAATCAGCGTGCCCCTCAAATCACTACGTCAAAGGCAACTCAACATAGGCCCACAATTGTCCACTGGATAAGCTCAGGATGGTATGAATCAAAGCACCAAACGTGTCTCCTCTCAGCTAACCACAAATTTACAGATTCCAACCATTCAGCCCAACTGCAAATTTTCAAACAAGGCAAAAATTATTTTTTAAAAAACACCGGGCCTCTTACTGCCTGAACTTCCCAATTTAAATGTATACCGTGACCCATAATTACTTACTGAGAGGCCAAACTTCTGCACGGAGTTCAGGTCGTCTGACAGCTGCTTCTGGTCTAGTCAGAGGACCTGAACTCGTGCAGGTTTTCTGCTCCTGTGTGCACAGTGCTTGTGAGCTCATGAATAAATTTCGGCGCTCACTAGATATGGAAATGGAATGCCAACATCCATATGGTCTGCACTCACATTCACACAGTCTTCTCAGTCACTCTGTGTCACAAAAAAGGAAACATTTCTGCCACGTGAAGGCAAACAAAATTAAGTCAACTTTTGTTAAAAGTTAGAGTGTCATTACATCACAATGGAAACCTCACTTTTCGCAACTGAACACGGACATGCACTATGTTGCCCTCACACTGCAGATCCGGCAGGGATCATTCATTTCTACATGCCGCTGAAAATTTGAAACATAATTATTATCACAAAACCAAAATGAGGTAGAGAAAAGATGAAAAACATTTTCACATGCCACATAAAATGTGAACTCATTCGAGAGTTTATACGTACCGTTATTGTAACACCGTGTTCTGCATTTCTATAAAATCCAAAAATAATTACCCCCCCCCCCTCCCCCCCCCCAACCCGAAAAAATAAATAAATAAATAAAAACGCCTATTTGTAATCACGCGTTTCAGGGTTAGTAGAATCGTTCAACCGAAATCATTATTACAATATTAGTTAGCACATTTAATTAATTTTCATTTGATAACTGATTAATGGTTTTGCATCTTGCGGCCTTCAGCCGCAATGACTAATTTAATCACAGACCAGGATTGACACAAACAAACAAATGAATAAATAAAGTAAATGTCTTTGCTAAACTGATTTGTAACATTTGATTACACACGTACGTCCCACGTGACGGTTTAGATGAAGGCCGCTAATCTTATCTCTGTTATGTTCAATGGCCGTATACAGTCAAAAATACTGAGGTGAAATGATGTAGTTTCTGGAGTTGACTGATTGTCTGTGACTATGCGTTACAGAACCTCTCCCAATTAAGTGCTAATAACCACTTCACAACTGAACCGCGGCCCCCCGTACGACCTCTTTACCTCACTCAGACCCTCACGTGAGACTTGCTCAAATGACATTATGAAACTTGGGATAATTTCTCTCTGTTCTTCTAGTCGTCAAAAAACACTATACTGCAAGAGACTGACGCTCCATAACCCATACCTGAGGACCTTAACGTACCGTTACACATAAATCTGAAGATACATTTCAGCACCAGTTGTGTTTTGTGATGCCTTGTCGACACACCTGATGAACTTTAACAGCTGTTTGGATACGCAGCAAAAGCACACACGTAATCGCACATTTATTCTGCGCTGCCGCCGTTAGCATGTCAGTCTATTATTACCTGTTTCTCGCACTGATAGCGTTGCATTTCTAGAACGGAGTGGAGTCATTGTCAGGTTACTTGATATAAAGACGACGTGTGCTGAACTGGATTGTCCTGTGTCTAAATGAACCATAGCTAGACCTGTGTGTAGTGTTTCGTAACCATCAGTTACAGAAGTTTATCTTTGAACAGTTACGGCAGTAGTGGGTCTTTAATTAACTCATTCAGCCCCCGACACCCCACAGCAAGACATGGGTCGAGCATAATAGTTCAAGTCAAGGGTGGTGCCAGAATAACTTGGCGCCCATAGGCGCCAAGCTATTCTGGCACCACCCTTGAACTATCATGCTCGATCTGTCTCTAGAATTGTAATACAGTCCTTCAGAGGGCAACTTCAAAATTAGGGGGTTTCTGTCCTGGTGTAGAATGTGTTAAATGGACCACTCACATCTCCAGTATCTGCAAAGAGGCCAATAGACCTTGTTCGTGAAATCAGAAGCAGGTCAAAATTGCACGTGTTTCGACGAAACAAAACGTGCATTTAAAGCCCGGACAAACACGCGAAATCGCGTGTTTGTCTGGGCTTTTAATCCACCTTTTTCTTCGAAATAAGTGCAATTTGGTCCAACTTCTGATTTCCGGAAACCGTCTATTCTGCCATTGGATTCTTCAAAGGGGCTCCTTCGTCAAATAATACGGAGGATCAGTGTGGTTTTACTATATGTCAGCGTCGTGTGCACAGTGTAGTCCCATATTCTTCACACCGTAGGCCATTTCTGGACAACCGAGATCATCCCTGGCACATAGTACTCCCAACATCAATTAACATTTTTCAGCTGAAAAAAACACTATTATACTAACACTAACCTAACCACCTATTGTCATTTGTACAACCTGCAAGAATGTTGAAAAGTGTATTATAGTGTAGTGTAGATGCAGCTCAGCTGCAGAATCCGACCTGACGAATAGGACCAGCGATCGATTAAATTTTGCACACTTAAATCTCGCCAATTTCGTCAAATTATAACAGTTTGCGACCACATTTTTTACCTCTCAAATAGGTGCAGGTGCGCCAATCTATTTGCAGCTTTTGGATGCTTAACAAGAAAAACATTGACTTATATTTTGTCAGATACAAGCATAAATAGCAGCCTAGTGGGTCGTAAGGGGCGTAGTCCTTACTTCCGCAGCGTGCACAGGCTTAGGCCTGTCTACATACCCTGAAGACTGACACAAACCTCAACACGGAACCACACAAGACACATGGGGGCAAAAGAGCATTTCAGAGTTAATAATATGACGCTGACCCGAACACCTCCGTATGTGGAGTCACACTGGTTCTCTAACTGATGGTCTTTAACCCCTTCGCTACCACTGTACGCACACTGTACGTATAATTTTATTTTTGAAATCGTGGTTCATTCAACGACCAAAAGCCAACACCGTCCAAGAAGCGTGGATGCAAATTTGTCTCGGCAAGAGTCATAGATCCTTATGAGCCCCCGCAGTTGCGGGGTCTCATGAGGATCTATGTCTCTTGCACTTGGATCGTGTTAACTTTTTTCTTGGCAATCAAGGGGTTAATGAGAGGTGACACTTTTGCCCTTCAACTTTCAAGACTTCTCTTGAGAGAGCACCTGTTTTGTAAGACTACTTATTTTATGGTTTACGAGAGATAGCAAAAGTTTGTATATGCATAAGAACAGAAAAAGATGGATACTTGCGGATATGACATATGCCTTTTCCCGTTGATGACGGGCAACAGACGGATTTTTTGCACGAAATGGATTCTTGCACGAGAAGGAGATTTGTCCTTTAACTTTGTATTTATCGATTCTCAAAGATGAAACCCCAAACATTATGTTTCATCGCAGTTTTGTGAATGTAATGTGAGGGTCTTCATTTAATAAGGCCTTTCTTTACTCAGATTTTTTTTCACAAAATAAAAAGGTCGCTGGAACTGGGTAGCGACCACCCCCGGATCATTTTTCTTTCTCGGATTTATTCATCATGCACTCTGGTTTACATAAATACGGATCATTAGTGTTTTTTCTCATTCATTTTTAATTATAGGGGGATAGCCCAGCCTACTGTATTTTTAGCACGAGTAAATCTTCAAGAGATTGGGTGCATTTATTCAAGGCCACGGTGACACTTTCAGACGACACATGCTCTGACTGTTCATTAAATTGAGTGGCAAATAAGTTGCTATTGCTCATCATGGCTCCCCAAAAATCGTCTTGTCGTTCAGCTTTCTTGTACATGAAAACTTTACTATACAGGTTCGAAATGTGTTTGTTTTTCAGTTTGAAAAAGGTCTTACGTTCGATCCTGTGTTGTCAGTATCTTGGGACAGGTGAATGTTTTATGCATTACAAAATGAAGACTGAGAACTTAAAAATTATAGCTTAGCAGGAGAGCGGGTTTGCTCAGTTTCTGCTAAGGGTTCACGCTCGGCAAAACATCTGTAGTTCCCGTATATTACATTTAAAAACGACGGTAGACGAAAACATCTGTCTGCAGTTGCGGCTGAAAAGCTTGTTTGCTGTGAACCGTAGGGATGGCACCCATACCACAGAGAACGACAAAGGGCTGTGCTACGTGTGTGTGTGTGTGTGTGTGTGTGTGTGTGTGTGTGTGTGTGTGTGTGTGTGTGTGTGTGTGTGTGTGTGTGTGTGTGTGTGTGTGTGTGTGTGTGTGTGTCTGTGTGTGTGTGTGTGTGTATTTATTTATTTATTTATTTATTTATTTATTATTTATTTATTTTCAGCAGTGCAGTGCAAAAGTGGAAATGGAAAGAAAAATGGAAACTGCTGTAGACCATAATATCTAACTCCTCAACAACTGACCTCGTCGTTCACGTCCAGCCTAAACACTCAAGTCATGACACTGACCATGCCAGTTCAAGGGTGGTGCTAGAATGGCTTGGCGCCTAGAGGCGCCAAGCCATTCTAGCACCACCCTTGAACTATCGTGATCAATGTCGATCTGTCTCTTTAATTACTATTACTGAGTACTACGTAATCTTCTGTCCTGTGAATGTAAATGTTAGCAAGTCCACTTCTGTTAAAAGCCAGATTTTCTTTGCATTAGAAATGAAAATCTTACCTTTCACAAAACGAACCCAATGCGCGAAAGGCCGTCGGGCCGACGTCCGCCGCCTTTGGCCCGCGAAAGGCCGTGCGCGGGCCAACGGCGGGCGACGTCGGCCCGATGGCCTTTGCGCACTGGGAACATACACTCTGGTGCCGTCTCACAGCAGCTCAGGGATCATTCTGACATGCCACTGAACACGTCATGTAGCCCCGAGTCCCTACAGCAGGAGACGGATTGACCATGATAATTCAAGGGTAGTGCCAGATCATCTCATTTGGCACTATCCTTGAATTACCACGATCAATCCATGACCTGCAACTGGTACGTAGTCCTCCAAAATGTGAGACATCATTGGGACCTTGGGGCTAAAAGGGTTAAACATATTTTTTGTCATCGGGCAACGGAGAAACGCGAGGCAGAGAAAAGCGGGAACCATTCGAAATGCCACGTGAAATGTTAACTCATTTGAGACGTTTCGAATGAGTTACACATATAAGTGTTATATCCTGACATATGCGCAAGCTTTCGTGACACCTTATGCTGCATTTTGGAGGAAAAACAACAAAACAAAACAAAACAAATATTTGTAGACTCTTTGTAATACACGCATTTTTTGAATCAATTGAATTGTTCAGCCAAAACCTGTACTAATGAGCAAAGTAAATAAATAAGTAAATCAAATATAATAATAACAATATAATAAATATAATAATAATAATAATAATTATTATAATATAAAAAGAAATGCTTTCGTGAACTTCACTCACATTAATTATCACTGAAAAGCACATTTTCAATAAGAAAAATAAATGATACATAAATAAGTAAGTAAATAAATAAATCATTATTACCGTCTTGAGCCGCACGGACCAAATCACGGACCAGCGCTGACACAAAAAAACAAACAAATGACCTTAAATGAATAAGTAAATGCTAAGCTGAACAGTAGACTACACGTACATCCTGCGTGTTGTTGTTTTTGCCAAGGTGTTTTTTTATTATTATTTATTTATTTATTTATTTATTTTTAATATCACCGTTATCAGTATCCAAAGGTTGCCGTGAACAGCAAATAAATAAGTTCCTTGATATGACTGATTGGTTGACAAAGTGGCCAATACCGGGGCATATCACATATCAGCAGGGTAAATATTTACGTCAAGTCTTGTCAGTAATGGACTTTCTCGCAACGTTGTGTGCAGCTATCATGTAGGCATACCACAGGGTATGTAGACAGGACTACGGTGTGGAAAGCGGGACTACGTCCCCAAAGACCCACTAGGCTGCAATGTATGCTTGAGTCTGACAAAATTTAAGTCGACGTTGTTCATTTCAAACGTCTGCTAGCTGCAAATAGATTGGAACACCTGCAGCTCTTTGCAGAATTTCGAAAACTGGCGGGAAATTGTCATAATTTGAAGAAGTCGGTGATCTTTTGGTGTGCAAAATTTTATCGATTCGTTGGGACAGATTCTGCTGCAAAACAGCGTCCACACTACATTAAATGCACTTGTCAACAATTTTGCGGGTTGTACAAGTGGTATTCTTTGTTTATATTAGATAATTTTATTCTCTTTCGGGCTGAAAAGGGTGCCTGATGTTGGGACTACGATGTGCAGGAATGGTCGCGGTTGCGCGGAGATGGCCTACGGTGTGAAGAATGTGGGACTACACTGTGCAAAAATCGCTGCCCCCAGCCTACGTTGAATTGTTACACTTATTCGTTATGTAGCTGTCTGATTGTAATATACAGAAAAATACTGTCAATTAACTACTTGAAATTTCCTTTAAAAGATGTAATAAAGATAGTTACATGCCGGGAAAAGAATTATGATAGAGGCAAAGGAAATGTGTCTGTTATGACAGAATGCGCTTTGCTTTGCTAAAAAAAAAAAAATCCGGCTGGAATGTTGACTATTTTATATGAGGCAGATCAACACAAACATTTGTGGGAACAACAAAAACAACACACGTTACACCCAAGTCATGTCAGCTGCATGCAATGGCTTGTTACTTATGGATGTTCATTGGCTAACCCCTGCAGTAACTAACTCCTATTTAGATCTCCCTTGAACTATATACGTGATCGTAGAAACCCCTGAAGTGTTTACGTGGGCTAATTTATGCCTATGCTGTCTTTCGAGTTCTCCGTGTGTAGCCGCCACGATGAATGCATGTCACACTTTTAGCTAAGTAGTCCTGTCCCAGTCATCGAAAATGGCGCAGCAATCAATTACATCGATTGTTTGTTTGTTTGTTTGTTTGTTTGTTTGTTTGTTTGTTTGTTTCAAGTGAGGATCTGAAGATCATAGACAAATGCATCTTCTATGATCTTTTACAAGAGCATGTGAGGGTAGTGATATTGCAATAGTCAGAAAGAGAAAGAAAGTTTCATAAGTCGCACATCGGTTCAGCAGTATCGTAACCTGCCGGCGTTTTGAACAGAGACCGTCAAGGTGATTAAACATCGTATATAACAAATCGTTAATGGACCTAAACATGTTTGTTGTTACATCGAAACCTTTTTATATGCGAAGTAAGTTGTGTGGTCGGGACGGCAGGAAAAGGTGCTATACATGTCTGGCTTTTGTTATATCCCACCTTGTTATAGGCGATGTTGACTGTATTGTCTTTCATCAGTTCGTCTCAGCACTGAATACATGCATCATATGTTGATCAAGGCAGTGTGTTGTTTATTTGATTACAACGATCATTGTGTGTGTGTGTGTGTGTGTGTGTGTGTGTGTGTGTGTGTGTGTGTGTGTGTGTGTGTGTGTGTGTGTGTGTGTGTGTACGTGTGTGTGTGTGTGTACGTTTGTGTGTGTGTGTGTGTGTGTGTGAGAGAGAGAGAGAGAGAGAGAGAGAGAGAGAGAGAGAGAGAGAGAGAGAGAGAGAGAGAGAGAGAGAAAGAGAGAGAGAGAGAATGATACTTTATTTATTATTTATTTCTCAAGCATGGAAACAATAGGCGCACAGGCCTCTTTTCATGTTTGTCCTTGCTAAACTAC
Organism: Semisulcospira habei; assembly: GCA_036245525.1. Taxonomy (NCBI): domain Eukaryota; kingdom Metazoa; phylum Mollusca; class Gastropoda; family Semisulcospiridae; genus Semisulcospira; species Semisulcospira habei. Next base: position 79,329,351 of record BTPG01000008.1, on the reverse strand, counting down.
AACATTAAAAGCAACATTAAATAAATATGTCAACAGCACAAAACAAGCGGCTACACCCCACAGGTCACTTGTGTTACATTCCGATACAAGTTCCAAAGTCGCTGAAGATTACACACACACACAGCAAAATGACAGGGTCTTGGGGGGTGGGGGGGGGGGGGGGGTGCGATGTAAAGTGTGTTTATAGAAAGCGACTGCACACTTATGATACAGCTACTCATGTGTAGGAATTTAGTGAGCAGGCAAAACACCACGATAAAGAGAGATATTATGTAAAAGATAACAAGTGCAAAACGGAGGACCACAGGAAATCATTGACATGACTCTTTTAGGCATATTATCTACGTTTCTTTCAAGTTTGCTCAGAGATGTATTTAAAAGCGTTCGTCCTAAACAATGGAAGATGTCTCGTTTGCTGTATATGTGGAGGAAGTGAGTTCCATAAATAGGCACCCGCGTACAAAAGGCTGGATTTAAACAAGTCAATTCGGGGCCGTTCAATGACGAGACTGTTCCTCAAAGTGCTGTAGACCCTTTCGCTCTCAATGAAAAGCTTAGCCAGGTAAAGGGGGGCTTTCCCGTTCAGTGCTTTGTGCATAAGTACGCACTTATTAAACGTAAGGTGTTGATAAGGAAGGAGCCCTGTTGCCTGAAGCTTTTCCTCCAAAGTTAGAGAGGGGATTGGGAGGATCAGTTTAACTGCGCGATTGTATAGAGAATTGATCCGCTTAAGGTTAGCCTTACTACAGCCGTCCCAAATAGTAGATGCGTAGTCAATGTGAGGTTTAATGTAGGAGTTGAAAAATAGCTTTCGTGTCTTAGTATCAATGATAGATTTTAATCTTGACAGTAAAAATAGCTTATTTGATAATGTTTTCCCTAGTTGTGGTAGATGGGGCAACCAGCACAGTTGGTCATCAACAATCACACCGAGGAGGCGATATTCCTTGACTTGCTCAATGGGAACTGAATCAAAAGAGAGGTTAAGTGAATGGGGGCGGAGCTGATGCTTTTGGCGTGTTGTGATTAGAATGCTTTTTGTTTTGGATGGATTTACAAGCATTTGATTATGTTTGCACCACAGTGAGACCTCCTGAAGACTAAGCTGAAGATTGCTTGATATTTCAGATACAGTTTTCCCGCCAGCGTGAAAAGTTGAATCATCGGCAAACATGTCACATTCGATATTTGGATTGGATATATGAAGTGGAAGATCATTTATAAACAAACAGAAAAGTAACGGTCCTAGTATGGATCCCTGGGGCACACCATACTCAACACGCTTTTCAGAAGAGAAGGTAGCATTGATGTACACAGTTTGAATTCTCCCTACGATATATGAACAAAAGAATGAGAGTGTCCCTGGGCTGTTATTGTTAAAGTAGCAGTCTAGTTTCTCTAATAAAATTTCGTGGTTTATAAGGTCGAATGCTTTTTTTAGGTCTAGAAAGACAGCACCAGACATTTTGTTTCTGTTGATGTTGAGCAGACAAGAGAGAGAGAGAGAGAGAGAGAGAGAGAGAGAGAGAGAGAGAGAGAGAGAGAGAGAGAGAGAGAGAGAGAGAGAGATATGATGATGATGATGATGATGATGATGATGATGATGATGATGATGATGATGATGACGTCCACTTGTAATGCGCATCCACTCCATGCTAGCAGCATGCTCAGGGGAAAAGAAAAGAAAAGAAGAAAAACTCTGGTGCACAGTAGTCCTAGAATTAAAAGTCAAGAAATAGATGGGTCTTGAGGTGCCTCCGGAAGGTGCCAATGCAGTCCAATGTCACTCAAGGATTGTCCATTTCACAGCCTAGGTCCGCAGTGTGAAAATGCCCGGAAACCAAGTCGCTTCTTTGTGTGGCTTTCAACACTTGGGGTGCAGAGCTTGGCCGGCCGGACAGCAGAAAGGAGCTGCCTTGGAGGGTTATGGCGTGGGACTATTTCCCGGAGGTACTCTGGTGAGTCTAGGTCATTTATACACTTGTGGCACAGAGTGAGAATCTTGTGATCAATTCTTTGCTTTGCTTGACCTAAAGCCAGTGCAACTGCTTAAGGACTGGTGTGATATGCTCCCTTTTTTGGTTCTTGTGACAATTCTGGCGGCAGTGTTCTGAACCAGTTGAAGACGTCTGAGCCGGTTGTTGGACGGCGTGAATTACAGCTGTCTTAAAGGCTCCTGGAACAACACTGGTGAAGAGACTGTGGTTGATGATGTGAAGAATAACTGACAGAAGAATGTCCAAATTCTCCAAGACTATTTTAGAGTGGAAGATCGTTCGTTGATATAAACAGAAAAAAATAGCTGATGGACCAAGGATAGATCATCCTTGTGGTACTCCTTGCGCTATCACCCCCTCACGTGAGTTTGTCCCATTCTCATGGACATATTGTGTGCGCCTGTGCAGGAATGACGTAAGGAACGCAAGGGTGCCAGTACTTAAGCTTCTGAATTAAATAATAATAATAATAATAATAATAATAATAATAATAATAATAATAATAATAATAATAATAATAATAATAATTACGGTATTTATAATGCGCTTATCTTATAATAATTATAACTTTAAGCGCGCACTCACAACTCGCGCACGCATGCGCACGCTTTAGACAACGACTCACGTACCACAAATAGTGAAATACATTACGATAGTCTGCTTAGGGTGGGGAGTGTGGTGGTATAGTGCTAGAACTGTTGAAAGAGGTAAGTTTTGAGGGCGGACTGGAAGGAGGAGAGAGAGTGTTTCTGACGGAGAGAGAGTGGAAGAGTGTTCCAGGTGGATGGACCGTATACTGAGAAGGAGCGGGGGCCGAAAGTGCTGAGTTTGGTGCGGGGGACGTGGAGGCGGAGAGGGTCGGAGGCGGAGCGGAGGGAGCGGGGAGGAGTGTAGGGGTGAAGTAAGTTTGAGAGATAGGCGGGAGCGCAGTTGTTCAGGGAGTTGTAGCAGAGAGACAGAATCTTGTATTGGATGCGTTGGGGGATGGGAAGCCAGTGAAGGAGTTTGAGCAGGGGAGTGATGTGGTCGGATTTTTTCTTTCTGAGGACGAGGCGGGCAGCATTGTTCTGGACGCGCTGGAGAGTGAAAGTGGTGGAGTGAGGGAGGCCGGAATGGAGAGAGTTGCAGTAGTCGATGCGAGATAGGATGAGAGAGACAGCAAGTTTGGTGGCAGCTTCGGTAGTGAGGTATTTTCTGATCTGACTGATGCGGCGGAGGTGGAAGTAGCATGCCTGGGCCGTGGCGGAGACGAAGCTGGTCATGGAAAGAGGATAATTAAACTGTCATGATTAACGAGATCAAAAGCTTTCGAAAGGTGCGCCAATCTATTTGCAGCTAGACGACTGAGCCGGGATGCCGCGCCGCTTAAAATGAACAATATTGACTCAGGGGTGGATCCGGGGGGGGGGGCAGGGGGTTCGTTGCCCCCCTCCCCTCCCCCCACCCCAAATTTGTTAAAATGCTATAATAAAGTCCTTTTTTGGGGGTGTTTGGACCCCCCTCCTCCCCCCCCCCCCCCCCCCCTGTGTTGGTTGATATTTTGGCGAACGGGTGAGCGGACCCCCCCCCCCCCCGCACTGTTTGATTTTTCGGCGCCCCCCCCCCCCCACTGATGTTTTGGGCGTCTGGAAGCAAGCTCCGCCGTCCTCCCCCCCCCCCCCCCCCGCCCCGCCCCCCTCCCCCCCCCCCCCCCACTAAGGGCCGTCGCCGCCTACCCCACCCCCTCCCCCCACCCCCTGTTTGATTTTTCGGCCCTCGCGGAAACAAGATCTAGCGTGGTGGAGGCCTTTTGTATCAGGTTCAAGGTCCCAAACAAGAAGTTGCCTCCCCCCCTCCCCCCTCCCCCCCCCCTCCTGGAGCTAAGTCAGTGATCCGGCCCTGTGGCTGACTTACATTTTGTCTGATCCAAGGATAAATTGCAGCCTAGTGGGTCGTACGGGACGTAGTCTCTACTTCCGCTACTTGCACAGGCGTAGTCCTGTGTACATACCCTGTACTACCGGTAATAAAATCATACACTACACACTGTACATGCCATGTTGATGGGGCATTCCCAATAGCTAAGCCACCAGGAACCTCATTCCAGATCACGTGATGAGAGTCACATGAGTGGAAAAATGTCCGCCACTGCGGTCGTCCGCTACGCGATTTCAAAGTGTTTCTGATGAATCGAACGTGATGCACGGAGGAGAGTCCATGGTACACAGAAGAAAGTAACACAGCAAGGTATGTCTGTAGATTTAGTTGTCATAACGTTTTAAAACGGCCTTTTTTGTTCGTTTTGTCTGTGTTCGTACCGGGCTTATGTAAGTTTTCCTTGTTTACATTTGGTACTTGTTCCAACTGCATGTGACTCGACAAAAATAATCTGTAACCGCAAAGTTTCTATGCGTTACATAAGCTCCCCCAGTTACATGCTAATAGCCACAGCACACTCGCGGCACCAGTTTGATTTCATTCCCTTTGACCCAGACCGTCACGTGAGCATTTTTTCAAATGACACTATTGTCATCTAGATAAGTTAAACTATTTTCAGTGGTAATATGATGGGTAAGACTATATGCGAATCTCAGAAAATATACTTGTCGAGCAAAAAGCTGAACTTCACTTGTGAAAGAGTCTAGGAAGAAGCATTATTGATCATCCTCACAAGCCCTCGATTGCTGCCTATATACTGTTGGAGCACTATATATGTCTGTCTGAGTGAATTCACTTTAAAAAGAATTAGGCTGTCACCTTTTTTGTTCGAATTTTCTTGATTGATCATTATACATATACTGGGGGATTCCTTTTTATTTTGGGTAGCATTCCACATTTGGGATATGATGCAGTGTGTTTCAGGGTTTGACAATGGCAGATGATCAAGATGAAACGAGTGAGAAGCGGCCACTACTGTCAACCAGTGACAACGGCAACCATGCATCGGGCAAGAAACGCGCAGCACTTGACAGCAGCACAGGTTCAACGCTCAGCACGCTTCAAATCCACACACAATACCAGCCTAAGGTGAGAGGTATTCTTTTTCTTTTTTCTCTGTGATTTTCACCACAGTATTTGCAAGAGGTATAGATCTTCATGAGACCACAGCATGAGAGCTTGTGAATTATCTGTATCCATTGCTGCACAGAATCATAGATCCTGCTTCAATTCAAATACACACACAGTACTGGCTTATGATGAGAGATATTGTAACTATTGTTTCCGCAGCAAATAGGCCATCTGTCTCCAAGAGGCATAAAACCACATGAGCCGCTGCAGCTGCGGGGGTTCATGAGGATCTATACCTCTTGCAGATGGATTGTGTTCTTCAAATGCCAGGAAAATACTGGCTTAACCCATTACATCCTGAGGCTGATTTTGTGAAATTTGCTTATTGTCCTACAAAGGGCTAAATTACTGATTAGGAGATAGATCAACTGTTTTAGTTCAAGAGTGCCAGCATAGCTTGGCAACTCGGGCGCCAAGCTATGCTGGCACCACCCTTGAACTATCAGTCAAATTTATTTCAAGCAATTGGTGTATCAGGATGAGAAGGGTTAACCCAGTAATTTTGACATGCAAGATCAGTGTGGTTTATTAACTCATTCAGCCCGGGCCGCACCTCAAGTCGAGGCAGCCTAGCATCATGCACTGACTGGCCGCTCCTCGAGTCGTTTTAGTGATACAAGGTAGAAAACTCATGTTTGCTCCCCCGTTTTGAAGCTTGCGGGCAATTGAGTTGTTTCCCTTGATACAGAATTGCAGCCACATCCGCTCGTGTTTATATCAGCGAAGGTTTGCGGCAAATTTAGATGAAAAAAATGAATTGAAGGCGACGTATGTCAAGAGATGAGATTCTTAGTATGCTGGATCTTGACGAACCTGCCAATAGGGATTCTGGCGAGTCTTTTTCGCCTCACAAAAGCAAAAATAGAGGTGACAGTGATGAAGAATGCAGTGCAGAAACAGTGCCAGTATCAGAGCCTGGGGTGGTGGTAGCAAGTACGAAAGAAAAAACCCTAAAAAAACACAAATTATGCCCCTTTTTTAAGATGACAACTTATACGAATCACGCGACAACTTATAAATAGCACGGCTGAACTGGGCATCCTTTTTTCATTTAGTACGCAAAATTTGGTGGTGATTGGACTTAATTCAAGCTTGCTAGACAGATTTATTTACAGTTCCTGGTTTTCTGGACGTGTCTTGGAGGCAGGCTCAGGCTGGCAGGAAGATAAAGCGATGGCAGTGCTAGTCACAATAGTGCCACCTCAAGTCCGCCCTCAAAACCCACCTCTTTCAACAGTTTTAGCACTATATCACCACACTCCCCACCCCAAGCTGACCGTTGTAATGTATTTCACTATTTGTGGTACGCGAGTCATTGTCTATAGAGTGCGCATGCGTGCGCGAGTTGAGTGCGCGCTTAAGAGTTATAATTATTATAAGATAAGCACATTATAAATACTGTAATTATTATTATTATTATTATTACCTGAGGCTAAACGCTCCAAATTTGTACACTGCCATATGCAAGCTACATTACAGTACTTACAGATAAGGATATAGACCAATAGTTATAGTTTAAAGTAAGGGTGGTGCCAGAATAGCTCCCCCCCCCCCCCCTCCCCCCACCTCTTCCTCTTTTCAAAAATTGCGTATGATTGTGAATGGAGCCAGCTTGGGATTCTGTGAGCCCTCAAAGCTTGTAGCTGTAGAGCAGAAACTCAGGTACCCATTGTTTGCTTACCTACTGTTTCTACATTCAGAGTATGCTGCAAGTTTAGGACCATGCATAACATTTCTAAAAATCATCACAATATTGAAACCAAACATTCACAACCTGCCAAAGAGCACAGATATGAAGGAGGCCAGAGGCATAACATTCATGAGCCCCTGCAACTGTGGTGGCCCACAAGGATCATTGCCTCTTGCATTTGCATTTTATGTTCTCCTTGTTCCAGCAGTGAAGTGGTTAACCCTCTTCAACTCTGGTGCATGAAGCCATGCAGATACTGTTTGCAGTACTGCTGGCCACATGCTCAGTGGGCTTAACCCTTTTAGCCCCAAGGCCCCATTTCTCAAATTTTGGAGGTGTTGCCTAATGACTATGTACCAGTTGCAGGAGATGTTTTGACCATGTTAATTCAAGGGCAGTGCCAGATTAGCTTGGCGCCTGAAGCGCCAAGCTAATCTGGCACTGCCCTTGAATTATCATGGTCAATTCATCTCCTGCTGTAGGGACTCTTGGCTAAAAGGGTTAATGAATGTTGCTGTTGTCTGTGGCAGCCGCTGTCGCAGTTCAGCCCTCAGAAGTTGCTGGTGGTGATGTGTATTTTGCTGACGGAGATGTGCGAGCGTCTCTCCTACTACAGCGTTGTTGCCAATATGGTGCTGTTCTGTACCAGCGTCCTCAAGTTCACCAGCAATGATGCGGCCACCATCAGTCTGGTCTTTTCAGGTTAGTTCAAGGGTCAGTGTCAGTAGTCATTCAATTTTTCTTTGAAGTCTTTTGGAGGGGTCTTGTATGAGGGCATCGTCCTGCTGTGAGAGCTTCCTTTCGATCTGGTCAAAGGTAATGGGGTGGGGCTGGGGTTTATGCACTGGTCTTGTTATGAATAGCAAAGAGTAGGGTTAGGGAATTCATGGAAGGTCAGGGAGGTAGGAGTTAGGTTGCGGTATTAACCCTTTTAGCACCGGGTCCCTGCAACAGGAGATGGGTTTATCCTAAAGGTGCCAAGCTCATCTGGCACTACCCTTGAATTATCATGATCAATCCATCTCCTATAACTGGTACATAGTCATTGGGCAACACCTCCAAAATTTGAGCAATGGGACCTTGGGCTAAAAGGGTTAAGAATGTGACGCTGGCATTTGTTTCTGTGTGCCCTCAGCCAGCTGTCTAACAGGACTTGGGCGTCAAGGAAACCAGCCTGTGCTGGTCATTTGTGTAGGTAGCTTGTTCAACACTAAGACAGCTGAAGAAAACAAAGAATACAGCTCGGAGCTGGTTCTTGAGTGGCTTAGTAGAAATTTGGGGACTGGCCTCAGGATTTGTACAGTTTGTTGTCTTTCTATCATGTTTTTATTTTTTTTTTAATAAATATTTTTTTACAAGTCCAACATCAGACTGGGACCAGCAGCCTACAGCACAACCTGGTTCAGCAGGCACCTTACTGGCAAGAAAAGCTAGGTTGTCCTAGAAGACAGGGGCGTAGGTACAGGTCCATCAGTACCAGGACCAGCAGATTCCACAACATTTTTTTTTCCTCTGGCTGTTCGCGCTCTCTCTGATCAGCTGGACTGATCAGAGAAAGCACGAGCGGTGAGTGAGAACTTGTCGGAATGTGTACAGCTTATAACTGAATCAGTGAGGCGTGCCCATTCGCCATGTTTAATACCAGTGTTTGCTTAGTATTTAGCATGAAAATCATATTTTTAGAGTATTCTGTGTGTGTTTGTGTGTGTGTGTGTGTGTTATTTCAGTCTTAGTAACTGACATCAAGACAAATTCCATTATTCCAAGACATTATTGTTTTTTTACATGGAAACATATGGCAATAAACTTTCTTATCTTAAAAGAGGTTCTACTGTACTGGGTTACATGATTTTTGTACAGGCACTGTGTACCTGATCCCCATCGTTGGAGGCTACATAGCTGATGCTCGGGCCGGCATGTATAACACCATCTACGGTTCCGCACTCATCTACCTGCTGGGTGAGCTGTGACAGTCATTTGTTAACCCATTTAGCCCTGACATGTACACTACAAGAACATGTGTATTGACCATGATAGTGCAAAAGCGGTGCCAGAATAGCTTGATGCCTGTAGTAGGAGATATTTCAATCATGATAGTTCAAGGGTGGTGCCAGAATAGCTTGGACCCTACAGGCACCAAGCTATTCTGGCACCACCCTTGAACTGTCATACTTCTCCTGCAACTAGTATTTGCATTTATCACATTATCCCCCAGTCCCTACAGCAGGAGATTGATTGACCATGATAATTCAAGGGTAGTGCCAGCTTAGCTTGACACCTGAAGGTGCCAAGCTAATCTGGCACTACCCTTGAATTGTCATGGTCAATCCATCTCCTGCAACTGGTACATAGACATTAGGCAATACCTCCAAAATTTGAGAAATGGGACCTTGGGGCTAAAATAGTTAACAGCTACGTTATCTTTTTCATATGAGTCATTTTACATGTCAGCCATACTGGCCATGTCAAGATAAGTTGCTTGGGTGTAAGCATGCAGCACCTGTGATAATGGAAAAGTCAGTTATCGTGAATACATGTTTTATTTATTTATCTTGACAGTGATAATTAGTGATATATGGTACTTTTCAGAAATGTAGACAGTACGTGACATGTACAGCAGTTATGCTCTAATCTGTACTTTACACACAGAACGTGCTTATCAGATATTGTACAGGTATCTCGATCAGTATTTGTTGTCATTATGACAGTGACCTTTGAAAAACAGATACAGGACACAAGGCTAAGGACTGTGTGCTTGCTTGTTTGATTGTGTCTCTGTCTATCTGTTTGTCTGGTTGTCTTTTTTGGCTCACATGCGAAGTAAAAGTGAATCTATGTTCTGGGCCAATGGTCGTCCATCCATCATCCAGTGTCCGTCGTCCGCAGTGAACTTTAATGTTGGCATTTTCTCGGGGAATATTCAAGCCTCAGACCTCAAACTTGGCCCAAGGGTACTTTGTGGTAAAATCTTTTTAAAAATACCAATTTTGGTGACCTCTTGCAAAGGTCAAAGCCACAGGGGGTACAGAAAGTGGTAAAAAATAGCCATATTTGGACACAAATTGTTTCTCATCAAATACTATTTTCAACTTCAAACCCAAACTTGGTACAGAGATACCTGATGGTAAGACCTTTCTATGCTTACTTATTTAGATGACGCTTCAGAAAGTTCAAGGGTCACAGGAGGGTAGGAAAATGTGTGAAAAATGACAGTTTTTGATAGAATTGTAGCTTTTATCAAAGTTTATGCCAACATTCCCAGTCAGATATGGCACAAAGGTAGCTGATGATAAGACCTTTCAATGCATACAAATTTAGTGCACCTCTTGTAAAAGTCAAGAGTCATGGGGAGGTCCAGAAATAGGTCCAAAATAATAATAATAATAATAATAAGGAAGATTTATAAGGCGCCTATACATGGTAAGATGATCTAGGTGCCATACATATGAACAAGGAAAATATTACACAAAAGGTGACAAAGCCACATGTACAATTACACAGAAAACAGAAAATGACTAATTACATGAACACTGATAATCAAGAAGGCACATGTACAATTACACAGAAGAACATAAAATAGCCCTATTTTGACAAAAACTGTTTTTTCTCAAATACTATTTTCAACTTCAATCCCAAACTTGGTTGACCCCTCGGAACCTGAAGGCCTTTCTATGCATAATGGACCCCTTGGAAAGGCCAAGGGTCACAAGAGGTCAGCAAGTGTGTGGAAAATGTCAGTTTGTGATAGAATTGTAGCTTTTTATCAAAGTTGTTTGCAAACTTTCAATCAAACTCGGCATAAAGGCCTCTGATGATAAAACCTTTCTATGCATGATAATTTAGTCACCCCCTCACAAAGGTCAAGGGTCATGGAGGGTCAACAAATGTGTGAAAAATTCATACATTTTGAGAAAACTCGAATTTCACTGGTACAAAAGCCAAACCTTTACTTATCTTTAGACACATTAAACACTTGCTCATTTCAGTGACCTGTCGGAACGGTCAAGGTCAAATAGGACAGATTTATTACGAGGATCTGTCATGCACGTGAGCCCTAAGAGCTTTACCATTCTTGTTGATTGGTTGTTTGTCCATTTAATAGCTGCTTGTGCGAGTGCTAGTGTTATTCTTAATGATTTTTAACCCTTTTAGCCCCAAGGTCCCATTTCTCCAATTTTGGAGGTGTTGCCTAAAGGCTATGTACCAGTTGCAGGAGATGGCTTGACCATGATAATTCAAAGGAAGTGCCAGATTAGCTTGGCGCCTGAAGGCGCCAAGCTAATCTGGCACTACCCTTGAATTATCATGGTCAATCAATCTCCTGCTGTAAGGACTCGGGGCTAAATGGGTTAATGTGTCATCTGTCTGTGATTTTGTTTGTTCCTCCAGGTCTGTTCCTATTGCCAGCATCAGCCGTAAGCTACTCTACTCTGTTTGACGGGGACTACCCGCTTAGCGTTGTAAGTTGTCTTTACATATTTATGTAAAACACAGGTATGGTGCAGTTAAGTTGCATTTACAGCGGGCAAAACACTCTTGGCACTGATGTTGCTCATAGTTGGCCCCTGCACAGCTGTGCTGAGTTCAGCTGTGTTTAACGTCGGCCGAGTAATTAACCTTTTACTTACTGTACTTTTAACCCTTTACAAGCTGATACGCTCTCATTAAATTAAGATAAATTTGACCATGATAGTTCAAGGGTATGGGGGGGGGGGGGGGGGGTGCGCCAGAACACCTTGACGCCCAGGGGCGCCAAGCTGTCCTGGCACCACCCCTTGAACTATCATGGTCAGTCTGTCGCTGGAACTGAAATGTAGCCTTTATAGGACAACTCACTAATCTGCAAAATAAATCAACCTTAGGCTGTAATGGAAGCTTGTGCGCCCAGCGGCGGTTGATTAGGACATGCACCTCTTATAAATGGATGAAGTTTGCTTAGAAAGTGCATTTTAACCCCTTCATTGCCGGGGACACAACAGAGATCTTGATGAGCTCTGGGGGTGGGGGGGGGGGGGGTGGGGGTAGGGGGGGGGGGGGGCTTATGAGTATCAATGCCTGTTGCTGAGCCCTCTTTGTTGATTTATAATGTATGAAAGATGTGTTCATGTTTTACTAATCACCGCTTACTTACTCATATCCTAACGCAGCAATGAAACATCATGTTCATATTTTTGCCTGCAGGCAGTATGAGTAACATTGTGTAACACTCGGTATTATAATTATAGGAGTGGCGACGAGCGATGTTTCTGGCAGCCCTGGTGTTTATCGCGCTGGGTACAGGTGGAATCAAGGCTAACGTTGGCCCATTCGGCGCTCAACAGGTGCAGGATGTGGGACCACAGGCGGTGCAGACTTTCTTTAACTGGTAATGAGATGCGCAGACGTTTTCCTTTCTCTCTGTAAATAAAAACCTGTTTGAAACGGCCACTTTTTTTTGCAGGATAACTGATCATTCTCTCATTAACCCATTACATCCTGAGGCTGAATTTTTAAAAAAATGGCTTATTGTCCTATGAAGGCTACATTACAGATAAGAGGTAGATAAACAATTTCAGCTCAAGGGTGGTGCCAGAATAGCTTGGCGCCTCAGGCGCCAAGCTATTCTGGCACCACCCTTAAACTATCATAGTCAAATTTATTTAAAGCAAAAAGTGCATCAGGATGAAAAAGGTTAAAGGTCATTTAGGTGCATGGCTACCGGCACCAACATGATGGTCATTATGATGACCAGTGATGTCTTTGTGTGTGTGTGATTTCATACGTGCACATTTATATTTCATTTGGTGGTGAACATGGACATACTGGGATTGTTGTTACTGAGTGTTTACCCACTAATTATTTTACTATGGTACACTTTAATTATGCAGCTTGTGTAATAATGTACTGAGATGTTTGTATAATAAGTAGTGAGGGTTAGGACTAGGTTGAAACACGCGTATTATGTATGCATATGTAGAGGTGGGTGTGAATGTATAAGTGCCGCTCAGTTCAGTCCATAAAAGATGTTTGTGTGAGATGTGTAAGAGTTATGTGTAAAGATTTTGTAGTGTTTACTTTATATCCATTTGGAATTTGTAGCTGTGCAAGTGCAGGGAGAAAATGTTCATAATTATGCTATAATGTTTTTATGTCTTGTTTGTACTATTTGTTATAAATGTACCACAACCGAATTTCTCTTTTCGAGATAATAAAGTACTCTTATTCTTATTCTTATATCAATTCCTGTTTGTGTGGCAGGTTCTACTGGTTTGTAAATGCCGGGGCGCTGATAGCCTACGTTGCAGTGGCGGCAGTTCAGCAGAACGTCAGTTTCGCACTGGGCTTCCTCATCCCCTTCATCACCATGCTCCTTGCCATTTTCTTCCTTCTCGTCGCCCGCAAAAAATATGTTCACAAACAACTGAAAGGTCAGCCAGCAAATTTCGGCAGTGTGCACTTTCAGCAATCAGTGCCTTAGGCCTGACAAAGCAAATGATATAGTAAGGGAAGACACAAAAAAAGGTTTCAAGTCAGTTCACACACTTTTCTGTGTTTGCCTCCCGTCACTTTGATAGTATCTGATATTACCCTGTCTGGTTTAGTCCATGGATTATATAGCAAAACGTGTTTTGAGCGAACACCCTTATGAGAGATGACCCATAACATCTTGAGGCTGATTTTTTTTCTTCAGATTATTAAGTTGTCCCATGAAGGCTACATTTCAGTTCTGGCGATAGACTGACCATGATATCCCCCTGGGCGCCAAGCTATTCTGGCACCACCCTTGAACTCTTATGGTCAAATTTATCTCATATGAGAGCGTATCAGGATGAAAAGGGTTAAAGTCCATCATGTACATAGCTGTTGCCACCTTACTGCAGATCTTATCTCTTTGTCTCTGGATGGCGACTTCAACCGCCCAAGATTAACTCCCTTAGAACCCTAAGAGTGGCAAGATCCACCCAGCCAAGGTTCGCTGGCAGTGCATTTGTTTGGCTATTTTTAGCACTGAATGTGTCATTACAAGCGGTTTCTTGGCAAGCACACCGGATCCAGAAACCAACTCTTAACCCGTTCAGCGCCAACATCCTACAGCAGGAGATTAATTGACCATGATAATTCAAGGGTAGTGCCAGATTATCTTGGCGCCTGAAGGCGCCAAGCTAATCTGGCACTACCCTTGAATTATCATGGTCAGTCCACCTCCAGCAAGTGGTACACTGTCGTTAAGTAACACTTCCAAAATTTGGAAAATGCGCCCATGGCGCTAAACGGGTTAACAAAGTGACGTAGTGGCAGAGAAAATCACACTGAAAAGTTAGATAGTAGGCAGAGAGTAATGACAAAACACTTTCTGCCCATTAAGACTTGGCATGATCTATACCGAGGTCACAAGTGCCCCCAAACTAGCCCGCTCTTTAGCGCGAGAGGCGAGAAAGCACAGTGAGCTGTGGGCAGACGCGTCGTTATGCACGATGCATGGAGGAGAAACTTTACAGAAGCAAATTATTTGCGTGAAATCACCCTATCTGAGCAGAGTTTACTTGAATAAAATGATCTACTGTTGGTATAACATAGGTAAATAATTATATTAGCTATTGAAACGACATGGCAGACCATTTTCCGAAGCCACAGTGACTGGCTTCATCATGCAGTTTTCATTAATGTTGCGAGATCGTTTTCCTCAGTTTTATTTCCACAAAAATAAAAAAGTTTGTATTGTAACAACTGTATGATCAGGATGCAATCGTCAACAGTTCTTTGTCAATCTGAGCTTAAATTGCCTGCATGTTGTATATGATTCACAGCAAAACAGTACTGGCTAAGCGTAAGAGCTAGCCGAGTTGCCCCCATTTTGTCTTGTCTTGTCTTGGCTCAAAGTCGCGTAATCTAGTGAGCGTTCTCGCGCTGCTTGGGATCTCGCAACCGTCCTATTAACCCATTACATCCTGAGGCTGATTTTGTAAAATGTGTTTATTGTCTTATGAAACCTACATTACAGATTAGGAGATAGATCAACTGTTTTAGTTCAAGGGTGCTGCCAGAATAGCTTGGCGCCTGAGGCGCCAAGCTACTCTGGCAGTACCCTTGAACTATCAGTCAACTTTATTTCAAGCAATGGGTGTATCAGAATGATAAGGGTTAAGACTCCATTTTTTCTTGCATAAAACAATTTGTAGCTCAGAACAGGTTCTGCTGTAAGAGCAAGCAACTCATCTTGTCTGCAAGGTGCAGTTATCTCTATGAACCTCTTCAGACTATGTTTTGTTTCCTCCCTCCCCCTTCCCCCTTCCACCCTCTCCCGCCCACCCCCCACCCCACCCCCCCCCCCCCCCTGGTCTTAATGCATCAATGTGTTCATACAGGGTGAGGGTACCGTGCTTTTAACAGGTACTAATCAGAGAAAAAAATTAAGAATGTTTCCTTTTCTATATTTCCTGTCTTCAGGCAGCATGCTGGGCGACTCGTTCACTGTGTGCTGGCAAGGCTGCAGTCGAAGATCGACTGAGGAGAAAGAGACACAAGGGTTCTTCGACACAGCACGGATTCCCTATGGCGGCTCGTATGATGACCGTACAGTGGATGGTGTGATCGCAGTCATGAGAGTGCTGCCGATTTTCTTCTTTGTCATCATGTACTGGGCTATCTATTCTCAGGTCAGTCTGTAGCAGTGCTTCCTTTGAACATTTTGTTGCCATGATTCTTAACTCATTGTGTCCCAGGTACGAAATACCCATATTTTGGAGTTGTCCTCTGAGGACTGCATTATGATTTAGGAGACAGATTGACCATGATAGTTCAAGGGTGTTGCCAGAATAGCTTGGCGCCTATAGGCACCAAGCTATTCTGGCACCACCCTTGAACTATCATTGTTGAGCCATGTCTTGCTGTGGTGTATCAAGACTGAATGAGTTAACCCCTTAAGTGCCAGTAGATGCATATTGTGTTTCTAAAATCTGCGTAAATTTACCACCACCGAGTCCCAGCCCTCCAAGGAACATGGATATAAAGTTGTGCCAGCAAGAGGCATAGAGCATTGGTGCCCATGCAGTTGCAGGTGCTCATGAGGATCTATGTCTTTTGCAGTTGGGTTGTGTTCAGTTTTTCTGAATGCAGTGACTGCATGTACACGAACATGTCCTGAATCTTGGCTTGACTTCGCGAACGAAGATTTTATAAGGGTTGCCCACGACGTCTGCAGGCCTCCTCGTGGCTGCGGAGGCCAATCCGGGACAGGCAGGTTCGACCGCAGTGGCTGCAGGGGAAGGTCTGGCCAGGGTTCTGAGTTGCGGCATCTCTGTTTTTTTCTCCTGAGCCGCTTGTCCTTAAGGCTAGCTCTGCGAGAGTCCTCAAAGGAGATGGCTGCCTTGTAAATGGTGGAGCGCCAGGTGTCACGGTCCGCAGCAAGCGAAGACCGCTGGCGGTGGTCGTTTGGGCAGGCACTAAGTGACTTCTTGAAACAGTCTTTGTATCTCTTCTTTGGTGCCCCTCTGTCTCGGTGTCCAGTGGCAAGCTCGCCAAACAGGGTGATCTTGGGTAGGCGATGATCCTCCATCCTGGAGACATGCCCCGCCCAGCGGAGCTGCGTCCGCAGCAGCAAAGCCTCGATGCTCACAGTTTCTGCCTGTTTAAGGACCTCAACGTTGGTGACATGGTCACTCCAGTGAATGCCCAGGATGGTATGCAGGCAGCGCTGGTGGAAGCGTTCGAGAAGTCGTAGTTGGCTGCGGTAGAGGGCCCAGGACTCGGAACCATGCAGCAGGGTGGTGAGGACGACAGCTCTGTACTCGAATATGTCCTGAATAATAGCTATACATATATACATATATTTTATTTTTATGTCTAAAGCCGCACATTTTCCCCCGTGGAACAGTTTTTTTTTCAGTTTAGTAAAGTTGGTACTGAATCAAAAGTGAAAAATAAACTGTGATGTGAGTGTGAGTGATTGCGAGTTGCACCTGAGGTGGTGAGACAAACTTTCTTGTACATGGCAACATGTATGTGGAACAATCAAGTTGGTTGATTGATTGAATGATTCTATTGATTGATTGATTGATTGATTGATTGATTGATTGAAGACAAGCGGTTTAATTCTGTGTAAATATTCCTGTGTTCTCTTGTTGCAGATGCAATCGACCTTCTTCATCCAGGGTGAGCGGATGGACCTGCACGTGGGTGGCTGGCAGGTTCCCGTGGCCATGTTGAATGCGTTTAATACCATTGCCATCATGATCATCATCCCCATTCTCGACAGAGTTATCTACCCTTGTTTCCAGCGCCTGGGGCGGCCCCTCAACCATTTACACAGGATAGGTACTGGAGTTCTTCGTTGTCCTCTTTTTCCACAAAGTAAAAAGTCCATAGTGTTCAGTTCGACCATGATAGTTCAAGGGTGGTGCCAGAATAGCTTGGCGCCTATAGGCGCCAAGCTATTATGGCACCACCCTTGAACTATCATGGTCAAGTCATATCTTGCTGTGGTGCGTTGGGACTCAATGAGTTATGTACAATTCCAGATTGATACCAGTGGGTCCGTCACAATGTTGATGATGGTGTATAGAAGCAAAACAAAACAAAAAGAAAGATAGGCAAACCAACATGCTGCATAGAAGGAGACAGTATATAATGTATTGCTAACTTGGTGTTAAAACTCTCCTTGAAAATATGTAGATTCAGGGTGAGAGTTTGCGGGGACCCTTTTGTTTGTTTTCGGCAAGGGCATTATGTGACCCATTTATCTTCTTGTTCGAGACACAGATAAAAAGTTGTCACATATTCATTTTTGATTTTCATAACTTTTTTTTTCTCATACAGGCATTGGTTTAATCCTGGCTCTTTTGTCGATGGTTGTGGCTGGCGTGGTTGAGATTGAACGTAAGAAGCACTTTGGCTTTGAACAGACGGTTGGTGATGAGACTTTCCATGCCTCCAACATCTCCATTTTCCTCCAGATACCGCAGTTTGCTCTGGTTGGTGCCAGTGAAGCCTTCACCAGTATCTCAGGTAACACTTTCACTCCACTGTATAACATATCGCCACTGTTCCCAGTGTGCAGAAGGCCATCAGGCCGACGTTTTCCACAGTCGGCTTGGGTACTGCTGTGTGCAGGCTAGCCACGGCCAATGTCAGCCTAATATCCTTCAGGATAATTAGTAAAATATCTCAAGGGTGGTGCCTGATCAACATGTTGTTTGTGTCTGGTGATAGGTGATGGATGTCTTAAAAATGCATTCCCAATACTTTGAAAGGCTGCAGATCATCTTGAGCTTTTTCCAGTTACTTGCATCATACACCACTTAGAGAACTAGCAACCCATTGTCCCTTGGGCTAGCTGAAAACACAGAGCTTGGCTGTTCAATTGTGGGTGCAGAAAGCATTACAAGAACGATGACAATACTAAAGAAATGCCCATTGGGACCCTTACATGTTTTTTTTTTAATCTCAGTGCTAATGACCGTAGAAAGTTTCGAGGAACAAATGTTATGGCATGATGCTGCATTTTGTGTGGCGGTGCATAATCAAAACCCACAAGTGCAGATCAGTCTCAGTTTGACTGTTCGATGCAAAACACGCACTTGCTTTTAAGGGGAGACACGGTACCGCAAAAACGTCAATTTTGGTGTCCGAAGTGTTTTTGGGTTGACTGGATTTTTGGGTTGTTTGAACCCCCTAGAACCAGGCCACAACCATAAAATATCACAAAATACCTTTTATTTACTGTAAAAAATAAATAAAGTGAAGCACCTGCTCAATGTTTCAAGCATTTGCGACGTCTTTTGCTCGAAAACATCCAATGTTTGGACCCTGACAACACCGCTTTGCGAGCGACGAATGCCGCCATGTTTGGGTTCATTCGAACCGGTTCCGTCTCTACTTTCCCATTCACCAACCAGCTAAAGGTTACAAAGGCTCTATAAATAGCTATTGGCGCAAAACCGACGTCACGAACGACCGGAGATTTCCTTATACGAACGTTATGCTAATGAGATAATAAGAAAAGAAGTACCCAACGGAGAAAGAAACACGCTTAGAAAAGACGGGGTACAACACAATTTATTAATATTTCGGGTAAATACCCTTTGTCAAAATAGACAAACAAACAAACATAAGATAAGTAGCGGCTAATCTCTATGTTTGTTTCTATGTTTGTTTGTTTGTCTATTTTGACAAAGGGTATTTACCCGAAATATTAATAAATTGTGTTGTACCCGTCTTTTCTAAGCGTGTTTCTTTCTCCGTTGGGTACTTCTTTGCATATTACACGCTTGGCAGTCACCTTTTTGGTCTGGATTAATGAGATAATACTATTTTCGGAAACCGACCAATGAGCAGAGCGCGCCGAGTCTTCTGGATGACTTCGGGTTTTTCCGACCAGGCTCCGAACGGCTTCGGGTCTTTCCGACTGTCCCACAATGCACCATTACGCATGGCGTACAACTCGATCAAAATACGAGAATCGCTCATTCAGATCGCGCATTTTCAACGTGTGCATATATCCAAGACTGAGAAACCTTTTGCTTTTCATTTTCTCATGAGAAATATGTTTCTATATGTGGCTATTCAATTTTTTTGTTGTTTTTTTGTTTTGTTTTTTTATCCCATAGGTGTTTGTTATGGCACAGTACTCCGTTTTGCTTGTCCAATCTTTGGGGACCGTTTTCTCAAAATGTGATTTTTCGACCAAATAAAAGGTTGTATCTTTTGAATGGCTTGACCGATCCATTTCATATTTGGATATGATATTTGTAACATGTGTTGCAATATTTCTGTGCATGGAATATGAGTTTAGTGTATTAGTTTGTGTTTGGTGACCATGTGAATTGCTGTTTTCGGTCTCTTGATGACTGCAATTTATAATGATTATTTCTAGTGCTCATTATAAAATTACTGATGTACTGAATGCAATTTCCATGCACAGGTCTATTTAGCACATAAATAGATTTAAAAAACAAAAAGAAGTGAGAGAATATAAGCATTAGTTCAGACACAAGAACATTTTGAAATTAGCTAATTTTGCAAGGTTTTTCCCAGTTTTTGATGCATTAAAGTCACAAAAATATTTTTTTTGACATTTTTCAAAGTCTATATATAATCCAGCAGTTATTTTACATCATAAAATGACAACAAACAACCAACAGTTTCTGAAACAAAAAAATTCATTATTTGACTACCATGTCTCCCCTTAAGGATGCAGACAAGGGAGACTATCATGTCAAAGCGCAAAAATACGAATGCATACTTACGTACTTTAAACGATAATAACGAGTGTTAGGAGAGCTTGGGCAGGGCCATTGTGTCTAGAGAAGGGCTGGGACGTCAAGAAGTCATTCCTAGAGTATTTTCATGGATTTGAAATCACAGTTCATCTCAGTGCGTTGACCTTAAGCGATCAACGCCATGGCAGGCTTAACCCTCTTAGCCCCACAGGGGCATTTCCCAAATTTTGGAAGTGTTACTGAAAGAATTTGTACCAGTTGCAGGAGGTGGATTGACCATGATAATTCAAGGTGGTGTCAGATTAGCTTGGCGCCTGAATTATCATGGTCAATCAATCTCCTGCTGTAGGGACTCAAGGCTAAATGGGTTAATTGGATTGAAAGGTGATACCTCATCAGAATGGTTGCACAAAACAGGTTCTGCTGTATCCCAGCAAGCGAAGACCCTTGGGCCGACATCGACAGCAGCCAATGTCAGCTCAACGATCTTTTGCACCCTGGAATGATATACTTAGGAGCGAAAGAATTGTGACATTTTTGGAATCATCGGAAACACTGAAGTGTTCCCGAAGGTCCCAAAATTGTGGCATTTCTTTTGCTCCTCAGTGTAACTTTACTCCTGTGCTACCCAGGCCTGGAGTTCGCATACACCCAGGCGCCAACAAGCATGCAAGGAATGGTGATGGGGGTGTTCCTGGCCACATCCGGACTCGGTAACTACCTGGCCTCTGCCATCCTGAAAATTGTGGAAGATGCCACGGAGGATGGTAATGGAATATCTTTCTGATGCTTATTACGAATTATTATTCCTTTAAATGTCCATCATTATGGATTTTTCTTTAAGGGTAGTAACTGTGGTTTTTGTGCACTTTGTCATATGTTGTGTGGTGAATTCCTTCCCTTGGTTGATGCACTTCAGTGTAAAACAGAGTTGCATTATGTAGGTTCTAATTGAGGCAGTGATGTAGGTTCTAATTGAGGCAGTGATGTAGGTTCTAATTGAGGCAGTGATGTAGGTTCTAATTGAGGCAGTGATGTTGCGTTTACCCATTACTTTGTGAGCTGATTTTTTTTTTACTTCTTCAAAATTTGGTTATTGTCCTATCAAGGCTCATTACAGATTAGGAGATAGGTCAACCATTTGCAGTGTGCAGGGCAGCTGCAGCCTACATCGGCCAAATTAAGGACCTATAGCGCATTTAACCAGACTGGCGCATTTCCTAAACATTAGAGGTGTCACCTAACATCTGTGTACCAGTTGCAGAGGATGGATTGATCATGATAATTCAAGGGTAGTGCCAGATTAGCTTCGCACCTGATGGTGCCAGACTAATCTGGCACTACCCTTGAATTATCATGGTCGATCCATCCCCTGATGTAGTGTGTTGGGGCTGATGAGAAAAACTGACGGTGATCCAAATTTTGGAGGTGTTACACAGCGACTTTTTGTACCAGCTGTAGGAGATGGATTGACCATGATAATTCAAGGGTAGTGCCAGATTAGCTTCGCGCCTGATGGTGCCAGACTAATCTGGCACTACCCTTGAATTATCATGGTCGATCTATCCCCTGATGTAGTGTGTTGGGGCTGATGAGAAAAACTGACGGTGATCCAAATTTTGGAGGTGTTACACAGTGACTTTTTGTACCAGCTGTAGGAGATGGATTGACCATGATAATTCAAGGGTAGTGCCAGATGAGCTTGGCGCCTGAAGGCGCCAAGCTCATCTGGCACTACTCTTGAATTATCACGGTTGATCAGAATGTAGTTTGTCTGGGCTAAATGATTTAAATTACTGATCCATTTTGGTTTCATTGTGTGATTGTGTTTTGCAGACCCCTGGTTCCCCAATGAGATTAACAATGGAAAAGCAGAGAACCTGTTTTTCCTACTGGCGGGAATGATGGGTGCATTCTTCCTGTTCTACCTGGTAGCCGCCAAACTCTACAAGTACAAGACGTTTGACTCAAAATTTGATGTGGAACCACATGAGAAAAAGGGGGATGCTTCACAACAGAGCGTTGCAGAGGATACAGTATTTTGAAACTGACCAAAAAATGGGTGAACAGAGTAACCAATGACCCAAAATAAAATGCCTGTATGGAATCACACTGGTTGTCTGGCACGATTCACTACAGCTGAGAGCGGTAACGAATCAATCGAGACATACAGTGTGGTGTGAAATAAGGCTGTACCGCAAGACACTGTACCCGACACACGGTGTCCTAAAACGAACGTGTCAAAGACTTAATTTATCCAAAGTGATTAGTGTTTAGCCCCTGCACTGATGAGAAAAACTGACGGCGATGAAAACTGCATCAGTCATCAATCCTCATCAACAACTTCATCATTGGGACTCGTCAGATTCAGTGTCTCTTGCTGACACTACTTTGTATCCATGTTCCGTGGACAGAGTCCCATCTGTCCACGGAACTTGGATACAAAGTAGTGTCTTCCAGAGTCCCATCTGTCCAAGGAACATGGATACTAAGAGTCCTTGGTGCTGATTTTAGAAGCACACTCTGCGACGACTGACAGCGAAGGAGTGAGGTAGGCCACTGATGCTCTTCATTCATTATTTATTGTGATTATTATTTATTGTTATCCAGTGACCGCAGTATGCAAATGCGCCTCGAGCTGACCTCAGCCCAGGGACGGTTTGTGCACTGGGCGTGGCGAAATCCACAGCTGTTAATGCTTTCTTACATCCTACACACGTATCTCATTCCGTGAGTGTTCTAGGACGGTTAATATGGCCATTGTAGAGTCTTCACCGATGGGCTTTTGAGCAGAACCTGTTTTGTGTGACCACCAATATGAGAGACCACCTGTCGTTAAAGACCATTCAGGTGCCCATAGCTGTGACTGCACCATTCAGGTGCCCATAGCTGTGACTGCACCACTCAGGTGCCCATAGCTGTGACTGCACCATTCAGGTGCCCATAGCTGTGACTGCACATTCAGGTGCGCATATTTGTGACTGCACCATTCAGGTGCCTGTAGCTGTGTCTGCTACCATTCAGATGCCCGGAGCTGTGACTGCACCATTCAGGTGCCCGGAGCTGTGACTGCACCATTCAGGTGCCCGGAGCTGTGACTGCACCATTCAGGTGCCCATAGCTGTGACTGCACCATTCAGATGCCCGGAGCTGTGACTGCACCATTCAAGTGCCCGGAGCTGTGACTGCACCATTCAGGTGCCCATAGCTGTGACTGCACCATTCCGGTGCCCATAGCTGTGACTGCACCATTCAGGTGCCCATAGCTGTGACTGCACCATTCAGGTGCCCATAGCTGTGACTGCACCATTCCGGTGCCCATAGCTGTGACTGCACCATTCAGGTGCCCATAGCTGTGACTGCACCATTCCGGTGCCCATAGCTGTGACTGCACCATTCAGGTGCCCATAGCTGTGACTGTGACTGTAGCCACCTCAATGATGGTCTTTAGTGACAGGTGACGCACTTTCACCCTTCAAAACTTCTCTTGAGGCAGCACCTGTTATTTAACCCTTTTAGCCCTGGGGACCCTGCAGCAGGAGATGGATTGATCATGATAATTCAAGGGTATGCTATGGTATGGTATGGTGTCTCCGAGGTGCACATATCCATCTAATTAAAGATGCTCAAGGTGCCGTAGGGATGGAAGCTGCTATTTTATGCGCAAACCTCCACCCTACTGTTAACTTCGGCGGCGCATGTGATATATTTCTGTTTCCATTTCACTGGCCCTACCGGGCCTTCTCTTTTTGAATAGTAGTAATGGGATTTTTAACGTACGCACTTGATGACTTTGCGTGCTGTACACACGAAGACGAGACGGGCAACCATAAGCCGAGTCTGTACGTAAATTTGACTCGATGGGAATGAGGAAAAATCCACATCCCATTCCTGCCCATCAAGGGATTCGAACCCGGGATCTTACGACTGCCAGCGCAGTGTTTTATCCACTAAGCTACGTCCCCATCCTGAAGGCGCCAAGCTCATCTGGCACTACCCTTGAATTATCATGATCAATCCATCTCCTGCAACTGGTACATAGTCATTAGGCAACACCTACCAAATTTGAGAAATGGGACCTTGGGGCTGAAAGGGTTAAGACCACGTTTTCTTGTAAATAACGGTCGCTCAAAGACAGGTTCTGCTTTATGAGGTGACCTTACATTAATTTTATTGATTACAGTACTCGGTAGCTCTAGGGTAGATTATCTAGCATATTATCTAGCTTCTACGGGCACCAAGCCAGTTTGGCACTGTCCTGAACCTAATCAGATCAGACGCACCATGGAGCTGTGATGGTAAGTCCATGGACCACAGTCGGCGTGGAAGCAGAACGGGGCACTGCACAGACAGGTATCTTCAGTGCAAACCTGACTGTTTTGACTTGTATTCTTTAACCCATTCAGGCCTGACGCACTACAGCAGGAAACAGATCGACCATGATAATTCAAGGGTAGTGCCAGATTAGCTTGGCGCCATCAGGCACCAAGCTAATCTGGCACTACTCAACTATCATGGTCGATCCATCTCCCACAACCAGTGCATGGTCGCTAGGTGACGCCTCTAAATTTGGGAAACGCGGCCTTGGGGTTGAAATGGTTAATCATGCAAACCGTGTTTATGCCAGTGCTGTCTTGCGCTGTTGTGATGTGAAACGGTGTTTTCTTGTTTGTGTTGAGGCTGGTTGTGGCGTGATCGTTAGTTTGTTGTTTCGACGGTTAGTTGCTTGGTCATTGGTCGGTGGTTGCTTGCTTGCTTTAATGACTTGGGACCAAGCGAGATATATGATTAAATCATACGAGAAAGTAATCAAAAAGCATATTGTGAATCACCATTGGACTTTTTGAAGGGGTTTGCACGTTTATACAATTGTTCATTATGAGCTTGCTTGTACTAGTATTAACTTTGATGGCGTTTTCTTCTGTGACTTTATACTCTGTATTGTACAGGTCACAAAATGGCTGGAGCCCAATCGTTTTTCTTCCTACACGAAAGGTTTGTTTTAACCCTTTTCATCCTGATACTCTCCTGCTTGAAATTAATTTGAGTGTGATAGTTCAAGGGTGGTGCCAGAATAGCTTGGCGCCTGAGGCGCCAAGCTATGCTGGCACCACCCTTGAACTAAAGTAAAATAGTTGATTTGTCTCCCTATCTGTAATGTAGCTTTCATAGCATAATAAGCAATTTTTTACAAACTAGTCTCAGGATGTAATGGGTTAAATGGAGTAAATAAATTATGGTAGAAAAGAAGTGACCTTGGGAACAGTGTTATTATTTCCTACTTTCATCATGTCCTTTTATTTCTAAGCCAGGTAGACGGAAATAGCGGTTTCCAACCAGTCTTACCTCCGTTGCATCCACTGCAGTTCATTGTCCTTGTCTGTAACCCCTTCACTGCTGAGACAATTTGAACACCACATGAGTCCCCGGAGCTGCAGTTGATGATCTTGCTGAAACCACTATGTGCATGTATCTCCATGCTCCTTTCACGGGTGGAAATTTTTGACGCTCAGTTTACAAAGATGTTTAAAAAAAAAATTAAAAAAAAATAAAATAAAAATCTGCGTCCACAGGCAGTGAAGGTGTTAACAATATGTAATCTTTGTATCCGTGTTCATTGTCTTGTATCTACATGTAATATGCAGCAATACATAGTTGTTGACTTGTTCATTATACATGCATGTTGATTGTTATAAAATTATGAAAGTGTTGACAATAATAATAATAATAATTACGGTATTTATAATGCGCTTATCTTATAATAATTATAACTCTAAGCGCGCACTCACAACTCGCACACGCATGCGCACGCTTTAGACAATGACTCACGTAATGCAAATAGTGAAAATACATTACGACGGTCAGCTTGGGGTGGGGAGTGTGGTGATATAGTGCTAGAACTGTTGAAATCTTTGTGTTCATTGTATTGTATCTACGTGTAATATGCAGCAATACATAGTCGTTGACTTGTTCATTATACATGCATGTTGATTGTTGTTATAAAATTATGAAAGTGTGATGTGGAGTTTATTTGCATATGTTTGTACAGAATGTTTGTTGAACATGCTGAATTTCCATGTTTTCCATGTTTTCCCAGTGTGGAAGTTTGTGATCAGATCACAATGGGGAGGGAATCAAAGTTCTGACACAAGTGTCGTGCCGTGCTCCTGACTCGGAGTGTCAGTACTAATTAACCCATTCAACCAAATTTTGCCAAAGGCTTTGGAGGTACCACCTAACAACTATGTACCAGTCGCAGGAGATGGATCGACCATGATAATTCGATGGCGCCAAGCTAATCTGGCACTACCCTTGAATTATCATGGTCGATTCATCTCCTGCTGTATTGCGTTGGGGCAATACGGGTTAATAGCCTATTGACGCGCGGAGCCAGTCAAGGGGCACGCAACTTTTGCCAGAACTTCGATTCCGTCCCCTATGACCAGAATGATCTTCCCTCTACATAACAGGCACGGTATACGAGCCCCGCCCTTTTTGGACTGAAGTGTGTTGCTCTGTGATTTTGGATCTTACTCCTGGAGCCGTGAGGTTCAGAATCACAGACCAGCTCACATTTATTCGGCAAGCCGCGAAGGTTCTAAGAACAGCATATACACGGATTTGGTGCTTTGGATGTGCCATCTTTTTGTTTTGGACTTCATGTGCCATCTTTACTCGTTGTTATTTTATTGTGATCTCCATGTGTCAGGGTCCACAGTGCACAGAAAATATAATTTATTCCAATCTGTAATGAAATGTTACAATAAACGCGTTTTTCTACAAAAGCCACGTGTCCAGTGTATTCACTGTCATCATCAGACATGGGACTTTCACAATTTTTTTCGGAAATCCGAATTTTTTTCCTGCATTTGGGTTTTTTTTTTTTTTTAGATCAGTGCAAATTCGTTGAGAAACAGCAAAAACACTTTTTATTTTTCTTGAACTCATTGCTTACACTATATTCAGATGAATGTAGGTTTTTTGTGATGTTGCCCCACATGAAAACATATTGATTGCGACTTGCGAGTCCTGGACTCTTTGCTTTCCTAGATTTGATCTAAACCTGGTCTCATGTCTGCATCATCATCATCGTTGTCCTCATCGGCATGTGGTGCTTGAGGATGTGTGCCTTTCTGGCTGGGTTTTGTGCGCTGTGCTTCACCAGTCGGTGCATACATTATACTGTTAGTGACAAACAAACGCAGGTAGACCTACAGCGTACCTCCTCACCAACACCACCGTTAGATGGGGCCTTTGTCGTCTGCACGGCATTAAACCCTAATAACCAAACTGGCCACCGACTTGATCGTTCGTTCGTTCAGCCTAAACGCGCAAGTCACGTGTCAAATGACCATGATAGTTCAAGGGCGGTGCTAGAATGGCTTGGCGCCAATCCATTCTATCACCACCACTATCATGATCATGGTCGACCTGTCTCTTAAAACTACTATGTAGTCTTCAAAGGATATGTTCTAATTTTTTTAACTTCGACCCTAGGGCCCTGCGTGTCAATCGTCGCTGCCTAAGTTGCTTTTAAAATCTTGTTTATGTATTTTCAAGCAAAGCGACTCAGTGTTGACATGATGATTGCGAAAGCGCTGACAAGAAAAACATGAATTATTAAAACAATATAATGTACGCATGAAGGCGCCAAGCTAATCTGACACAATCCTTGAATTATCATGGTCAATCTGTCCTATGTAGTATTCAGGTAACAACTCCGAAATAGAAATTTTGCGTCCTTAGGGCACAGTGTGCTAACCATAATGCAGAGAACATCCCAACGGAGAAAGAAACACGTTTAAAAAAGACAGTTACAACACAAATGTGTTGAAACTGCCTTTTTAAGCGCGTTGCTTTTTTTTTCGTTGGGATGTTCTCTGCATTTAAGTCATTGTGCCCGATGTACGAAATACCTACATTTTGGAGTTATCCTCTGAGGACTGCATTGCTATCCAGGAGACAGATCGACCATGATAGTTCAAGGGTGATGGCAGAATAGCTTGGCGCCTATAGGCGCCAAGCTATTCTGCCACCACCCTTGAACTATCATGGTCGAGCCGTATCTTGCTGTGGTGTGTCGCGGGCAGAATGAGTTAACACGCTTGGCAGTCACCTTTGTGGGCCCGGATTAACTCTGAACACGAGCATTAACTAATGAATATAGACACGAGCATAATTTATGCACCAGAGTGGCCATCTGCTTTTCAAAAAACTTTTACACGTCGAACATGAATCAAGAATGAAATATAACTATTGCAAAACACCTGACAGCGCCAAATCCAAACTAGAAGTGGGTACAGAAAGCACAAGGTCCTCGGACCGCCGTGCACGCCCGGTCAACTAAGGCCGAAGTAAGCCAACGGATGGGTTGCTCGCTGCGCTGGGTGGCAATGCAGTGTGCGCCACATCGATAAGATAATATGCACATTTTTGTGTTTCTGGGTATACATTTTTGGCACGTTTCCAAAGACAGGTTAAATACTTTGTGTAGGTTTATCTGTACACCGACACTAGACAAGGGCCGGGGTCAGTTTTACCAAGGTAAGTGTATGTTCAACAGCACATAAGCATGTTCATTATTATCATATAATATATGCGAAATTCGTGATCACTGACAGCGACGGGGTTAACGCTGTAATCAATAACATGTCGCATATTATGTGCAACAGCAGCAATTTGTAATTACAAACTATTTATCGTGCGCATGTGTGTGACATGTTATTGATTATAGAGCGTTCACCCCTTCGCTGCCAATGATCACGCATTTCGCGTCCGAAGCGACTGTACACTGACCAACATTCGCGTGAAAAAAAAAAAAAACAAACACAGATTTAAATGGAGAAAAAAAGACTTAGGCGTAAAGAACATATGACTGACAAGAGACGTAAACCCTCATGAGCCCCCGCGACTGCGGTAAGTTAATGCGACTGTGGTAAGTTAGTGCGATTGCAGTAAGTTAGTGCGACTGCGGTAAGTTAGTGCGATTGCGGTAAGTTAGTGTGACTGTGGTAAGTTAATGCGATTGCGGTAAGTTAGTGCGATTGTGGTAAGTTAATGCGACTGCGGTAAGTTAGTGCGATTGTGGTAAGTTAGTGCGACTGCGGTAAGTTAATGCGACCGCGGTAAGTTAGTGCGATTGTGGTAAGTTAGTGCGACTGCGGCAAGTTAGTGCAACTGCGGTAAGTTAATGCGACTGCGGTAAGTTAGTGCGACTGCGGTAAGTTAATGTGACTGCGGTAAGTTAATGCGACTGCGGTAAGTTAGTGCGATTGTGGTAAGTTAGTGCGACTGCGGTAAGTTAGTGCAACTGCGGTAAGTTAATGTGACTGCGGTAAGTTAGTGCGACTGCGGTAAGTTAGTGCGATTGCGGTAAGTTAGTGCGACTGCGCTAAGTTAATGTGACTGCGGTAAGTTAGTGCGATTGCGGTAAGTTAATGCAACTGCGGTAAGTTAGTGCGATTGCAGTAAGTTAGTGCGACTGCGGTAAGTTAATGCGACTGCGGTAAGTTAGTGCGATTGCGGTAAGTTAGTGCGACTGCAGTAAGTTAGTGCGACTGCGGTAAGTTAGTGCGATTGCGGTAAGTTAGTGCGACTGCGGTAAGTTAGTGCGACTGCGGTAAGTTAGTGCGATTGCGGTAAGTTAGTGCGATTGCGGTAAGTTAGTGCGACTGCGGTAAGTTAGTGCGATTGCGGTAAGTTAGTGCGACTGCGGTAAGTTAGTGCGACTGCGGTAAGTTAGTGCGATTGCGGTAAGTTAGTGCGACTGCGGGGGCTCATGAGGGTTTATGCCTCTTACAGCTGGGTAGCGTGCGTCTTGCCCCGGCAGTGAAGGGGTTAAGAAAATTTAGAGGACATGGCAACGTCTTAGCGATTGCAAATTATTGGTAGAGACGGGGAGTGTGTGAGTGTGTGTGGGGGGGGGGGGGGAGGGGGTGGAGGTGAAAATTAAGACGATAATGCAATGTGTTAAAACTTTAGTTTCGTCTACATAGGCTTTACATGCGTAATGTTTTTCATTGATTAGCAACAAGTATACTGCATGAGAAAACTCCTCTCTCCATTTGCCTCTGCAGCCTCACGATGGAGAAAAAGTCGGACTTGGAATGTTCTGGTTTAGACAACCATGAGATCGTCCAGCATGATTATGACGTGGTTTTGGAGAACAAACATGGTGACGTCACAAAACCGCGGATGACGCGACAGAAGCTGTTTGTGGTCATATGCATCCTGCTGACGGAGATGTGTGAGCGCCTGACCTACTACAGCGTGGTGGCCAACATGGTGCTGTATGGGACGGCCGTCCTCAAGTACACGTCTACCAGCTCGGCGGACATCGCTAACATTTTGTCAGGTACGTTTGTGAGTTCGTGAGCATGAGTAAGCTGTGAATCCTGCGCCAGCCACTAAGCAAGGTGCTATAGCGGAGCACCTTGCTTAGTGGCTTGCGCAGGATTTCGGGTCGTTCACGCAACTTTGGCATAGTCCAGAAACAGTGTAATCTTACAGGAGAAAGAAGCTGGCTTAAAAATGACGTTTAACTCACTTCTCAAAACCCACCTCTACAACGCTGCCTTTCACTAGTTCATTTCCCCAGCCATGCACAATTCATCACCACAGTCAAGTGTGTGTGTGTGTGTGTGTGTGTGTGTGTGTGTGTGTGTGTGTGTGTGTTTTGTGTGCGTGCGTGCGTGCGTGCGTATGTTGTAATTGTGTGTGTGCGTGTTGTTAGCCTTTTCATTGTATCAGCGCTTAGAGCTACTTTTAGAATAAGCGCTTAACAAATCTCCTTTATTATTATTATTATTATTATTTCTAAGCGTGTCATGTTGTAACTGTCATTTCAAAGCGTATTTCTTTCTCCGCTGGGATTTCTCTGCATTTTACACGCTTGGCATGCACCTTTATGGTCTGGATTTTGTAGGTTTTGGACAAAGTACATTATTTTCTTCTGTATGAAATAGCAGCTTTTGACCTTTCAACTTGTCTTTGGTCCAGACTGATGAGAATGTCATTTCGATGGTACACTGCCTCCCTACCGTTCCAGCATGTTAACTACTTATCAAGCTCCCCGCATCTTACGTTCTAGCAGTGAAAAGCTTTTAAAAGTACAGAAAATAAATACAAAGTCTTTTGGTCAAAGGTCTTTTGTTTCCAGGCTCCAGTCATTTGGAACTCCCTTCCCAAGCACATCCGCGATGCCCCCCCCCCAGTCATTTCTTTTAAAAGTCAGCTCAATCTGTTCCAGTCTTACTACTCTGTCTTGCCAAATTCCAGTCTCTTTTCTGTTTCACACAGTAACAGCATGATGACCTTGTGCCAGTTCTTGTTGCGATGGTTGTTTGTGCTTTGGGTGTGTTTATGTGCTGTTCATTTTTGAATTTTGTATTGTCATATCTGTAAGTTGTGTTGCCGCTGTCTAATGATTTGTGTTTAGTTTGTCATTTTGATTTGCATTGTAGAGCGATCTGAGCCTGCACTGCAGGGAGTT
The DNA here is from genome assembly GCA_036245525.1 of Semisulcospira habei. NCBI lineage: Eukaryota > Metazoa > Mollusca > Gastropoda > Semisulcospiridae > Semisulcospira > Semisulcospira habei. The sequence goes on along the minus strand of BTPG01000008.1, from coordinate 79,297,929 downwards.
TTCGCTTTCTAAATATAATAATAATAATAATAATAATAGTTGTTGTTGTTGTTGTTGGTGGTGTTGTTGTTGTTGTTGTTGTTATTATTATATACGACTTTTTTCCCTTGCTGCCGGGTCATAGCGAATACCATCTTGCTGCAAGAGGCGTAGACTGCAATCTCGAGGGGCCATGAGCATACACTCCTCTCGCCAGCCTCATTTATATCCAAGTTCCAAATGCGGAGTTTGTTACTGGGCGGTCAGCCTGCGATGGCTTTAGATACAGCATTTATGACCACTGGAAGTGAAGGAGTTAGTGCGAAGAAAAAAAACCGTTGTAGTCACCCCTTCGCTGTCAGTGGAGGCAGACTGTTGTTTTGGGATCATGGTAAATTCACCGCTAAAGCTCTTCAGATGTCAAAAGAAACATGGATACAATAGTGGGCTCTGCAACAGGCATAGATCATCATGTGTCCACTTTGTTGCGGGGGGGGGGGGGAGGGGGGGAGAGGGGGGGGGGGCTTATGAGGACCTATGCCTCTTGCTGTTGAGTTTTGTTCATTTTTTTCTCGACTGTGAATGGGGTCTTCAACGAGTGTTTAACCCTTTTAGCCCCAAGGTCCCATGTCTCAAATTTTGGAGTTGTTGCCTAATGACTATGTACCGGTTGCAGGGGCTGGGTTGACCATGATAATTCAAGGCGGTAGTGCCAGATTAGCTTGGCGCCTAAAAGGCGCCAAGCTAATCTGGCACTACCCTTGAACTATCATGGTCAATCCATCTCCTGCTATATGGACTCGGGGCTAAATAGGTTAAACACAGTAAGATGGAAACGTCTTCAAAAACCAGTGCAATTAATTAGGGTTCAGATGAAAAACTGCAGGTCGCCGACGCCGATTTTCTGTGGTCCGAAACAAATGCACCCTAGGCTTCTATTATGGGCAGTTGGTAAAGGAGATTTCAATGTCAGTTTCTAGAGCAACTCACTGGTCTTACTTGCAGGTGTGGTGTACCTGATGCCGGTGCTGGGAGGTTTTGTGTCGGACGCCTGGGCCGGCAAGTTTAGGACTATCCTGGGCGCTGGCATCATCTATCTACTGGGTAAGCATGTCTTTGCCGCTGGAAACTGCATGTATGCACGTGTTCATAACCGTTTAAAACTCACGTCGTCGGCACAGAGTATAGCATACGTTGCTTGCTGCGGACCGCGACACCTGGCGCTCCACCATTTACAAGGCAGCCGTCTCCTTTGAGGACTCTCGCAGAGCTAACCTTAAGGACAAGCGGCTCAGGAGAAAAAAACAGAGTTGTCGAAACTCAGAACCCTGACCAGATCTTCCCCTGCAGCCACTGCGGTCGAACCTGCCTGTCCCGGATTGGCCTCCGCAGCCACGAACATGCTTGCAGACGACGTGGGCAAGCCCTATAGAATCTTCGTTCGCGATCCGTGGCGCAGTGGTTAAGACGCCTGCCACCAATGCTAAAGGTACGAGGTTCGATTACGGGTTCCGGCGTCGGATTTTTCTCCTCTAGTAAGTGTCACCGTTAATTCGGGCGGACCGTCGGGGGTTCTTTCTCCGGGTACTCCGGCTCTTCCTCCCCCTCCACTTTGGTATCAGTTTCAGTCCACTTAATCAAATTTCAAATACAAACGATTTTGAATTTCCAAAAACGACAGTAGCTCGCTTGAGCTTGCCCTTAGCACCACGTGAAAGTTCTGTGTTTACGTTCAGTGTGTGAGTGAATGCGCGTGATTCACGTGAGCGTGCTTGTTGGGTTCAGTTCGCGGCGGCGCTTTGAGCCGATTTTCATTTGGGATAAAGCGCCTATTTAATGCGCTTATTATTATTATTAAGTCAAGCCAAGAGAGAAGAGAATAGACTTATTATTACGTCTTAATGGGCTTAGTGTCATGCAATCACACCAGACACACTCACGTAGGGTTCTTGTAGAAAAAAACCTCACTCAGCTGCAACTCATCACACGTGGCACAAGGTGTAGACCACACTGGAGTAACAGTTCTAACAGTACATTATTCTCACGATGCACTCCCAGCACAATGCATCCACACTTTGATGCACTATCTCTCACAAATGCATCCTCGTTTTGATATACTGTCTCTTACAATGCATGCACATCCATTTTAACACTCTCTTTTATACTATTCGAGAATAATCCCGGAAATTACACAACTCAACCAATCAGAAAAGAAAACGTAAGCAAAATCATTAATATTTATTAAAAAGAACACTCTAGATTTTTCTACAATCTTCCACTAAAATATGGATACATTACGTAAACGTTATGAAATGTAACCAATAGGCGTACTACAAAACTTTGACGTCATGTTTGAGATCACTAGAACAATAGCGCTTTTTCCAGAACCGCCCAGCTTAATCTAGGTTGGATTTTGCTACAATTTAGCGGAATGTGGAACATTCGTGTCACACAGACACACACACGCACACACACACACACACACACACACACACACACACACACACACACACACACACACCAATCGATCGCATTATCCATGCAAAGAACGGCGAATCTTACTAAAGCTGAGTTGGTATACCTTGCCCTATACCTACGTTAAACGCACCGGACCCGCCATTACTGCGGCTCGCTCGGACGGGTCCTGTGCACCAGAACTGCGCGCGCATGTAGGCTTCTGCACTTGAAGTGTGGTCTCCTACGTTTCCGCGGAAGATTGTGATCGCATTCGAAAAACGGTTCGTTTCTGGTTTTAGCGTTACTCTTCTTGAGCATAAAATGTTGGAGGGCGTACTCCTCTATTGGAAAAAAAGATAGGTCTCCGGGGCTTGCTCATTCTCCTCAGAACTTGCGTATTCCTGAATCAAGTCCATTGTAGTGGACTCGTCTCTGGCACAGCTACGGCCATGACGGTGCTTTCTGCCGCAAAGCGACGCAGATGTCGCAAAATCACCACAACTGGAAAAAACGAAACTATTTTTAAAATCTGCCAAATCGTGTAATGTTTCGTGGTGCTAGCATAAGGATGCATTATTGCGGGACTGCATATGGGAAAAGGTGTATTCTTTATTCATCTTATTTTGCAGCAATCAGCACTTGAAACGTCACTTGATTCTTTCTCCGAGATTGCTCATTACAGGTGCAGAGAGCACACGCTCTAAACGGTCTGGTGCACAGGACCGGTTTTAGCGACGGGTCAGGTGCGATAGCAACAATGGCGCCGCTGGTGCCGGCATGTCACCTAGGCACAGGGGAGGTATACCAACTCAGCCTTACTAAAAGGTACGTAACTCTGATATAAAACAACTCAAATGAGCATAGGATCTTTTTCTATGACCAACACACACATGCCCTAAAGAGAATAACACAGCCACAAACGTAACACTTGTGAGTAAAGAGATATGCGTAAATGCACTCACTTGTGCACACATCACATCCGCTCACAAGTCCATTATCTATACTTATAGCTAACAGACCTATGCATTCCCTGCAGTGCCAGTACCTTCCAGGGGCGGATCAGTTACCTCGAGGGTGGGGGTGGAGAGAAGGCGCGTGCGTATTGAGACTCCCACAATTCGCACTGGAGTAACAGGTCCAACAATATTTTATTGCGGCGATGCGATCTCAGCACAATGCATCCACACATGCACCAACACTGATGCACTGTCTCCTCTACAATGCATCAGCACTTTTGACACACTGCGTCCCTCATACAATGTACACACATATTTCCTAACACCGTCTTGTATACTATTACAAATTTCCAGAATAATCCAGCAAATTCACACAACACAACCAATCAGAAAAGAAAACGTAACCAATACTCATTAATATTCATTACAAAGAACACTGTAGATCGATCTAGAAGTTTCTACTAACGTCTAGCCGATTCGATACAATTATACGAAATGTTCCCAACAACTTTGACGTCATATTTGAGGTCACTATAATAGTCATGCCTTTTTCCGGAAAGTTCTAGGTCAAACGAGGTCGGACTATAGCAACAATGTAACGAAAAGACGCGTCATTTTAGCGACAAAACAAAAATCGATCGCAATTCTGCAAGCACAAGAAAATGAATCCTACTAAAAAGGTGCCTAATTCGTATCCCAAATAACTCAAATGAACATTGGATCTTTCCTATGATCAACACACGCATGCTAAAGAATAACACAACCACAAACGTAACGCCCTGCCTTCGACTAGAACTATTTTTCAAGTGCATTTGACGAACGCTTTCAGGCCATACAGACTAATTCTTCTCTGTGAATGACGACAGTGGGTCCATATTTCTCTTATATAAGCACGATTTGTATGTATTAATGTGTATTAAATTGAAAAATTCCCTTTTCAAAAATATGGACTTACTGTCGTTCGCCATCACGTGGCAGAAAATGTCCCCGCCCTCTCCCTCCGCGTCTATATTTATCTACCTAGGTCAGGCCATGCACCGCAGCCATGCAGATCCAGATCGGAACATTTATACGCGACTTACGATAGTCAAGAACTGCGCGTCTTTTGACGCAAACAGGAATAAAAGCCCGGGTGTTTAAGCCTTTTAGCGCCATGGGCGCATTTCCTGAATTTTGGAAGTGTTACTTAACGACTATGTACCACTTGCAACAGGTGGATTGACCATGATAATTCAAGGGTAGTGCCAGATTAGCTTGGCGTCAGAAAGCACCAAGCTAATCTGGCACTACCCTTGAATTGTCATGGTCAATCAATCTCATGTTGTAGGGTGTTGGCTCTAAAAGGATTAATGCACCGTTTACGCCAAGAACCGCATTCCTCTTGGCCTAGCTACTTCTTCTTTACGGACCATCCCTCGTCCACGTTGACGTGTTGCAGGTTTTACTGGTTCGTGAACGTTGGCGGACTCTTGGCCTTCCTGGGCGTGGCCTACATCCAGCAGAACATCAGCTTTGCCTGGGGCTTTCTCGTGCCGCTCCTCTCCATGCTGCTGGCCGTCGGGCTGTTTGTCTCAGCGAGCAGATACTACATGCACGTCCCGCCGGGAGGTCAGTGGATTGGATGCCGGTCAGGTTGCTTAGCAAAGTAAAGGTTGCTGGTTGAGAGAGTAGTGACCCTGGTTGATCCGCAGATTGCTGATTGTTGATTGGTTTGTTGGTTGCTCTGCGCGTTTCTTAGGTGTGGACTTCATCTAGTTTGTGTGGTTTGTTGGTTGCTCTGCGCGTTTCTTAGGTGTGGACTTCATCCAGTTTGTGTGGTTTGTTGGTTGCTCTGCGCGTTTCTTAGGTGTGGACTTCATCTAGTTTGAACTGAGAAAGTCACTCATTCTGCCCGCGACACACCACCGCAAGATATGGTTCGACCATGATTTGTTCAAGGGCGGTGGCAGAATAGCTTGGCGCCCATAGGCGCCAAGCTATTCTGCCACCACCCTTGAACTATCATGGTCGATCTGTCTCCTGAATTGTAATAATAAATAATAATAATATATAGTATTTATATGGCGCTTTTCTCATATTTATAATTAACTCAATGCGCAAGACACTTGTAATGCAGTCCTCAGAGGATAACTCCAAAATGTGAGTATTTCGTACCTCGGACACAATGAGTTAATTGAGGTGATGTTCGTCGTTTTTATAGGTGCCTTGACCCACCTTCCAGTAGCTTAACCCTTCACTGCCAATGGACGCAGACTGAGTTTCTGAAATCTGTATTAATTCAACGCCCCCCGCCCCCTCCCCCCCCCCCCCCCCCCCGCCTCCCCCCCCCCCCCAAAAAAAAAAAAAAAAAAAAACCGACGTCCACGGAACATCGACATGAGTGAGACCAACAAACGACATAGATTGTCCACAATGCGCAAAAGGCAATCGGGCCGACATCGGCCCGATGGCCTTTGCGAACTGGGTCATGAGAATCTGTGTCTCTAGCATTTGAACCGTTTTTATTTTTTCTCGGCCGTGAAAGGGGGTTCACCTTCCGTCATTTTCATCATCATCATCATCAGTCCCTTGCCCGAACTGGGCGTTGGGGGGACTGAAAGGCAGCAGCAACAGACAGTGCTCTCCACTGAGTTCTATTTTGGGCGGTGGCAAGCAAGTCTGGCATCTTGAGTTCGGTCCATTCTTTTATGTTTGCGACCCAACTCTTTCTCTGACGACCTCGCCGACGACTTCCTTCGAGAGTGCCTTGGAGGATAGTCTTGGACAAGGTGTTGTGTCGGGTCACGTGGCCAAACCAAGCAAGCTTGCGCCGTTTCACGGTTGCCAGAAGGGGTTCATGTGGGCCCACCAGGGAAGTGACGATGCTCCGTACATATTCGTTGGTCTTGTGCTCGCGGTACGAGATGCGGAGCAACTTCCTCAGGCACTTGTTCTCAAAGGCCTGGATTTTCTTTTCTGAGTCTGCAAGCAGTGTCCAAGTCTCACAGCCGTAGAGTAGAATAGACACTACGAGGGACTTGTAAAGCCTGTACTTGATGGTGAAGCTGATGGAGTTACTTCGCCATATCCTGTCCAGCCTGGCCATTGCGGATGTTGCTGTACCTATCCTGATACGGATCTCTGCTATGCAACTACCGTCTTTGGACAGGGTGGCTCCCAAGTACTTGAAGCTATTGACCTCTTCTAGCTTCTGGCCGTTCATGTGAATGTTGCTGCTGCTGTCGCTTGTGGTGTTGATCATCACTTTGCTTTTATCCGTACTGATCTCCATGCCATAAGACCCTGCGCTACTTGAAAGTTTGTCTGTCAGGTTTTGGAGCTCACTATTGCTGCCTGCCATGAGGTCAATGTCGTCTGCGAATCGAAGATTGCACAGGGATCTGCCACCAATAGAGATTGAAGTATGGTGGTCGTGGAGGGTTTCCTGCATGATCTCTCCAGGAATATGTTGAAAAGGACAGGAGAGAGCAGGCATCCTTGACGGACACCGATCGTCGTCCTGAAGAACTCGCCTGACTGATTGTTAAGTAGAACCGCGCTGCAATCGTTCTTGTAAAGCGCTTCTATCATTTGGATCAGTCCCTCCTCTATGTTGAACGATCTCATGACTTGCCAGAGTCCGTCGTGCCAGACGCGATCAAATGCTTTCCTGAAATCAATGTCATTTTACTGTTTCCCAATGTTACGTTAATTACGACTCCAAAATAATTACACTTATTTCAATTAATATGCAGTGTATCACTCATGCTCTTTATTTAGACGAGTCGTGTGTTCAGACAGCGTGCTGGCGACCAGTGTGTCGGTATGCTGGCAGGTGTGTAGGCGCCCCAACCCTGACAGGGCCCCAAGGGACAAACGGCGCGTGTTTGACAAGGCCCGGATCAAGTATGGCGGCTCCCATGACGACGTCACGGTGGACAATGTCAAAGCCGTGCTAAGAATCCTTCCAATATTCGTGCCCTTTATCATGTACTTTGCTGTTTACAGTCAGGTAATCATGATGCTAAGATGACGAGAGAAATGAGGAAGGAAATTAACCGTGCTGTGTACCAGTTAACCCTTTGGCTGTCGGTAGCGGTTTTAGTAGCGATGATTCCTACAACAATCATCGCGACTAAAATCGCTACAGACAGCCAAAGGTTTCAGATATGGTAATGACGATGGCATCTAAAGCGCTTGTAAGAAATTCTTCAAGCATAATGCCACGGACGTCGCTGTTGTGAGACGTTCTTTTGCACAGCTGGTCTGGTTGTGTTGTACAAGCCACGCCGGCTTTTGTTAGCACTTGTTCATTGGTGTAACTGGTGATTTTGATTAGTTCCGGGTTTAACGTCAACGGCACCGAAGTGATAATGGACGGCCCTGACGGGCGGGTTATGGGGGGACAGGGAAATATATTGCCTATGGAGTACGACCTGAACACTGATCAATTCAGGTGCACTCCAACTGTGCTATTGAACAAATCCGTTTTTCCCCCTGGATTGTGAGTCCAGCTACCGGGGCCATCCCCCAGCGCGTCCAAGGAACCTAAAGACACAGCGTTGCC
>BTPG01000008.1:79252491-79284991 GCA_036245525.1 Semisulcospira habei | reverse complement strand
ACTGGACATTGACACTGAGTCTTGGGAACGCCTTGCGGATGACCGTGCAAAGTGGAGAAGTATCCTCCACCAACACCTCAAGTCAGAGGAAGACAATATGTCGAAAGCAGGAGCAGACAACAGGGCACGCAGAAAGGAGTGCAACAACTCCATCAGACCAGCGACCACGTACATTTGTGATTTTTGCAGCAGGGACTGCCACTCCCGCATTGGCCTCTACGGTCACAAAAGATGCAGCTTCAAATCTAGCTGAGCAGGCATTCAGAGCAGAAAAACTACAATGCATTATCTATGGTCGATTATTATTATTATTATTATCATTATCATTATTATTATTATTATTATTATTATATAATTATTACATCCCATCCCTATAAACCCTAAACCCTTTAAAAGTAAATTTTCCTCTTTTTTTTTTGTTTTGTTTGTTTGTTTGTTAGTTTAGCCGGATTAAATGGAAGCCATTGCAGTATATAGATAAGCATTCAGGAAATGGTCATCTTGAGACCAGTGTACAATGGAATACATTGTCGGCATGTGACCGTGTAGACAGTAACACAACGCGTACTATAGTCACTACGGGTGGCCCTCGGCATCAAAAAGAAGGGGAAAAAAAAGAACAAGAAACATGTCAACTGGACGATTGCCGTAAACATCGCATGATGGTAAAGAGTTTTAACCCGTTCAGCCCCGACGCCCTACAGCAGGAGACGGATCGACCATGATTAATTCAAGGGTAGTGCCAGATTAGCTTGGCGCCACCAGGGGAGGGGGGTGTCTCAGCAAGAGGCATAGATCCTCATGAGCCCCCGCAGTCGCGGGGGCTCATGAGGATCTATGTCTCTTGCAGTTGGATGGTGTTTATTCTTCCTCGGCAGTGAAGAGGGTGTGGGGGTGAGGTGGCGGGGGCGGGGGGTGAGGTGAGGGGGGGGAGGGGGGGGGCGGGGTGTGAGGTAAGGGGGGGTGAGGGGGGGGGGGCGATGCGTGGGAGGAGGGAGTGCAGGGTTAAAGTAGTGCGGCTACGAAAACGTCAACACGTTCAAAATCTGATTATTTGTTTTCCTCCACAAACCTTTTCTTCTTCACAAGTAGCCTATTAGAGTGGAGGAATTTTTGTATGTTTGTTTGTTTGTTTTTGTTTTGTTGTTGGTTTTTGTTTGTTTTGTTTGTTTGTTTGTTGTTGTTTGGGGTTTTTTTTTTGTTGTTTGTTTTTTTTCTTGGGGGGGGGGAGGGGGGAGGGGGCTGGTCCTCCACCCCACCCCCCACCCCCACCTCCCTCCCACCCTTCCCAGTTTCTACACTACTGCTAGGGTCGGCCACTAAAAATACATTGATATCTTCAAGTTGGAGATACACCAGAATAAGATACATTAATAACATCAGTATGGACATAAGCAATTTCATATGAATATTACTCCTTTGGCTGTCGGTAGCGGTTTTAGTCGCGATGATTCCTGCAGAACTAAAGTCGCTATCGACAGGCAAAGGGTTAACTGGCATGACTGCTGTGTGCTAGCTATTCATGCAAGACATGTGAATGAAAAATGGCACAAACAGTCTGACAGGAACACACACGTGTGTACATTATAAACACATGAAATGATGTGAAAACGTGAACTCGTACAAGCATGTTTACCTAGCTGTTCCTGCAATCAGTCTCTTGATGCGTCCTTAATTTATTTATTCCATTTCTGGTGTTGATGATGCGTGTTTCAGTATCAACGTATACACAGGGGCGAGTACTGACCACAGCTATCAATAAAACTCTCTGCCAACATAATTATTTTCTTTTGTTCAACTACTAAACACTTGCGAGGTTTCTGTCTTTTTGTTTTGGTTTGTTGGTTTGCCGGTTGACTGTTGTTTAAAACAATGAATACACCATCAATGATGTCCGCGATTATTTCTGACGGACCCTTTTTTCGTGTCGTGAACATTCCACCATTTTTGTTGGCTCTTGTTGCCATGGAAATCAGTCCCTGTTGCTTTTCACCCTTTGGCTGCCGGTAGCACTTTTTGTCGCGATGATTCCGGAGGAATCATCGCGACAAAAGGTGCTACCGGCAGCCAAAGGCTCGAAGGACGTCAATAAGCGAGATTTTGAACAAGAACGACAACCATACTGTACTGTTTTCCGCGTTATCTCGCCGAAGCTTAGAGCACTGCATGTACACCCGAGAACTTCGCACTTTTATCTTCTCTTATCGCCACGGAGAGTACTAACCGCGAGCTGTGAGTGGGGTAAGGTGAGTACAGGCGTCTTGTATCACATTCTTGTACGCTCACACTGTGTGCACTGTACCAGTCAGTAGATTGTTTGCTCAAATGCTCTTAGCCGTTTTGCTGCCACTGCAAATTTCAACGACAATGACGGAGAACCAGCCGTCCAAGAAAGATGGACGCAAAGTGGTTCCAGCAAGAGGCCTAGATCCTCATGAGCCCCCGCAACTGCGGGGGGCCCTTAAGGATCTATGCCTCTTGCATGCGGTTGTGGCTACAGGGTTAACCGGTAGAAAACAAACTTTGATTGCTCTTAGAGCGACTGAGTAGCTTGGTTTGTCAATACCCAACACAGACAAAGACGCACATCGGATTAACATGGACAAAACTACACTGATTGCCTCCCTCTGTTCGCCACCGCAGGGAGGCAACCAGTGTAAGGACAAAAAAGGACGCTGTTTTTATAATGTTTGTATTGTTATCCACATTATTTATAATGTTTGTATTGTTATCCACATTATTTATAATGTTTGTATTGTTATCCACATTATTTATTATAATGTTTGTATTGTTATCCACATTATTTATTATAATGTTTGTATTGTTATCCACATTATTTATTATAATGTTTGTATTGTTATCCACATTATTTAAAAACAAATTCACAGTTTTTTCCCCCTCGTTATTCCGAATCGTGTTTCTTAATTTGTCGATTACTTCCTTGCATTTTACGATCTTGTCAGTAACTTATTTTGGTCCGGGTGACATAACTGTTTTGCCGAGGAGCAGAACATTTGGGTGGATTCTGCTCCATTTGGAGTGCCGTGCGTACATTGCAATACTCATGCTGCAGTTGCTGATGGGATTTGACTGATGAGGGTTTGCTGGATGGTTGGCTGACTGCGTTTAATGTCGTGAAATCAGTACAGAATATCTCACGGCGAACAACCCAATGCGCAAAAGGCCATCGGGCCGACGTCGGCCGCCGTTGGCCCGCGCACAGCCGTGCGCGGGCCAACGGCGGCCGACGTGGGCCCGATGGCCTTTTGCGCACTGGGAAGGTCCTGGATCATCATCCGCCATGTTTGTGTCTATGAAATAAAAGGTAAATGATAAAGAAAATAGGGCCAATATGTTGACAAGAACACAACGGAGAAAGAAGCACGCTTAGGAAAGACAGCTACAACGCAATGTATTAATATTTCGGGTGAATGAAATATATCAAAATAGACAACAACAAAAAACAAGTATAGAGATAAGTCGCTACTTATCTGATCAAAAAAGGAATGTGGCGACTTAAAGGATGTTGAAAACATTTCTGGCTAAACATTTTTTTTAAAAAAACAGCGCACAATTCTACTGATAGTAATAATGCATATAAACATAAACGAGACCCAAAAGGTGACTGCTAAGCGTGTATCATGCAAAGAAAATCCCAAACAAAGAAAGAAACACGCTTTGAAAGGACAAGTGCAACACAATTGTGTTGTACTTGTCCTTGCTAAGCGAGTAATTTTCTTCATAGACAGGGTCCCTGAAGGTGGATGATGGCGACGATAACATTTGATAGAACGTTGACGATAATGTCACAGATTCACAATGGAAGAAAAGTCGGACAAGAACAACTTTGACAACCCGGCGTACGCTAACGATCCTTACGATGACGTGTTCGTGGACAACAAGCACGATGACGTCACAAACCCCGGTGACGTCAAAAAGCCCCGGCTGAGCGGCAAGAAGCTGCTGGTGGTCGTGTGCATCCTGCTGACGGAGATGTGTGAGCGTCTGACTTTTTACAGCGTGGTGGCCAACATGGTGCTGTTTGGGACGGCCGTCCTCAAGTACACGTCAACCAGCTCTGCGGACATCTCCAACATCTTCTCAGGTTGGCGAGATAGTTAACCCTTTGCGTGTCGGCAGCGTTTTCCTGCAGGAATCATCGCGACGAAAACCGCTACCGATACGCGGCGGGTAAATTGGGTTCGACGCACAGCAGGCTGCTGAGGTCATCTCACGACTGTCTTGTCGGGTCAGGTCCCATCTTCTACCTATAGAGAGCAAAAGTCTGGCTTTTTAACCCCTTTTGCTGCCGGGAGAAATGCCAACAAGAGTCAACTGCAAGAGGCAAAGAACCTCATGAGCCCCCGCAGATGCGGGGGCTCATGAGGTTCTTTGCCTCTTGCACACGCTGTTCCTATCTGCGTTCCTTGAAACAAAATGTGTTAATTCATCCTGCTTTTAAAGACAAATCTGTTTGCATCCACTGGCAGTGAAGGGGTTAATACGAATAACACAGACATTTCTAGCGTGCATACTCACGAGGACTTTCCACGTGGCTCCCGTCAGCTTTTCGGCTTTTTTTTTTTTATAACTAGCGCCGCTTAGATCCCCGGCGCATAAACATAGTCTCCTTGGCGTCTTCATACAAAAGCCCTTCATGAAGACTCTACATTGGAGATATATTATTCAGGTCATGCCTGGCAACCCGTATCAGTTCCTTGACCGCTTTTTGATATACGGTTCGTTTTTGTGTGTGTGTGTGTTTTTTTTTTTTTTCTTCTGATCACCCAGCATTGTTTGGCTAAAGAAAGCATTGGCCCATATTGTCCAGCATTGTTTGGTCAAAGAAAGCATTGCCCTATAGTGTTCAGCAATGTTTGGCCAAAGAAAGCATTGTCCTATAGTGTCCAGCAATGTTTGGCCAAAGAAAGCATTGTCCTATAGTGTCCAGCATTGTTGGCCAAAGAAAGCATTGTCCTGTATACTGAGTATTCCTTACGTCACAGGTGTGGTTTTCCTGATGCCTGTGCTGGGAGGTTTTGTGTCGGACGTCTGGGCCGGCAAGTTCAGGACTATACTGGGCGGTGGCATCATCTATTTACTGGGTAAGAAGTGTTGCCCTGAGAAGACACAAGTTTATATGCGTGAAGAACAGTATGTTCGTTGCATTACAATAAAAATCTCGTTTTTCACCCCCCACCCCCACCCCACCCACCCCCCCCCCACCCCCCCCCCACCCCACCCCACCCCACCCCCACCCCCCCACCAAAAAAAAATTGTCTTTTGAAAAGAAATGCCAGTGCTAATATTTTAGGAAGATTACAAAGTAAAGTAGTTAAAAGCTTCCATATGCATTGCTTTCAGTCATTTTCTTAGCGCCCCCTCTTTCCTATCCTTTTTTGTGCTTTGACCAAGTAGATCTATGATCACTGGTCGATCATGCACACTTCTCTCCCCTGACAGTGCTTTTAACTATTTTACTTTGTAATCTTCCTAGAGTGTCTTCCCCCCCCCCCCACCCCCCCCCACCCCCACCCCCATCTCCCCTCGGGAATACGACTTCGGGCCCACGGCGGCCGCAGTGAGCCCGCGCACTGCCGTGCGTGGGCCCACTTCGGCCGTCGTGGGCCCAAGGACCTTTGCTTACTGTGGAAATAAACGAAATAACAATCCCTTTTTGCGTAAAAAAGGTGGCATTTCACCTAGGCAATTTGTCCTATGTTGTGTTTGCCAGTACGAGCTTCGACAATGCTGTACGAGGTACGTCAGTACACGTCAGTGTTATGCAGGAATTAAGTCCCCCCCCCCCCCCCCCCCCCACACACACACACACACACACTCACACACCTCGCTCCGTTAGACTGGACCAGAAAATGATTTCTTATCTTAAAATTTGTGTGCTGCTCAACAGACGACTTCCGGAAATCAGAAGCCTGAGCTGACATACGATATCAAGTGTATTCGGCGTAGTTGTGACCTTCTTCTGATGTCCAAATAACGTCAGTTATTATTGAAAATTCGCTTGCTTATCGATGAAATGGTTGGGGGGCGTTCGTTGCACTTACGTGTCGACGGGGAGATTGAGGACAAGGTAATGACCGCCGATTACAGTGACTGTGCATGAACAACGCTTCCCATTTCGCAAAGGCCATCGCGCGGCCGTGCGCGGGCCAACGGCGGCCTGCGTCGGTCCGATGGCCTTTCGCGCATTGGGTTGTCGTACGTGTTACAGGTCTGGTGTTGCTGCCGGCCTCCGCAATAGACTACCAGGAGATTTTTGGCACTGATGAGGATGGATCTTACTTCGACATCACAGTGGTCAGTTTTGTTTTTGTACCCGTATACTATCAGTCCCGCTGTGATATAGCCATTATAGCTAGAGCGTGCTTGGCGTTAAATTGAGAACAAAAGACTAACTGAACAAACAATAGGACGTCAGACAAAAAGGTCTAAAACTGAACGTGCCCGGGTCATGACATCTTGTTAGAACAGGGCATTATGCCTTCGTCGTTTGACTTAGGAGTGATGACCAGCCGAAAAAAATCGAACACCACCCAACTGCAAGAGGTATAGATCCTCATGAGCCCCCGCAACTGCGGGGGCTCATGAGGATCTATGCCTCTTGCTGAAATCACTTTGTGTCCGTGTTCCTTGGACGGCTGGGGATTTTTGACGCTAGAGTTACAATGATTTCAAAGACGAAGTCTGCCTCAATTGAAAGGTTTACGGGGAAAGGCTCTTGACTCCTTGAAAGTGTTGTTCACACGCGTCAGAGCCATGACAGCTCAAAGACAAGCATATAATGGTGGGGATGCCAGCAGACATGTAGCGACTGACGTCGTGTGTGGCTGCCTGATGACGTGGGTAGCTGATGACGTTTGCACTACTTCCGTTTCCGTGTTAATGTCTGTCACGACACGCCTGACAGAGTCAGGGTACCGTGGACAATGCAAGCGCTAACACTCGAGAAACCCACCCACTCTAAATAAATCACACAACACCAGTGATAAACAACAATCGACTCTTTTATTACTTACACTTACTCTAACACCACCCCAACCCACTAATGCCTCACACCCTCACACATACACACACATGCACTCACATAACACATTAACACATGAAAATGATTAATTGACAGATGAAAATTGACCATGGCTATGCAAGGCGGGTACTTTGTTCCTGTACAGTGTCCTCTCTGTCCCCCACTAGACAGGGTGGCTCATAATGTAATATTACTACCAAT
Organism: Semisulcospira habei; assembly: GCA_036245525.1. NCBI lineage: Eukaryota > Metazoa > Mollusca > Gastropoda > Semisulcospiridae > Semisulcospira > Semisulcospira habei. The sequence goes on along the minus strand of BTPG01000008.1, from coordinate 79,277,745 downwards.
ACCCCGAAGAGCACTGTTGCCGCGCTTGCCCACTCTGCATCGGTACAGGAACGGTGGAGCTTGACTCAGGATTCCAGAGTACTTGCTCTGGCAATACTGCTGCCTTCGCCCCTCGAACGTCTGCGACCAACGCGCGGAACGTTGAATCAGCCTGCTGTAGCCCAATGTCAGAGCACTTGCCAACCCGGACTGGTTAGCGAGGGCATTCCAGCTCCTGACCAAGGCCACCGCGCAGACGATGGTACAGCTCCTGATGATACGTCACCGTTGATGATCATGGAAGATGAAGAAATCGAAGAACTCGACGAAATCTAAGAAGTCGAAGAAGTCGAAGAAATCTAAGAAGAGCACTGAAAAAGGCGCACTGTCAGTCAAAGTGCCAATACACAGTTAATTCTAGAATAGCACGCATTTCCTGCATTTATTCACAAACCATGTGAGTTGTCTCTCATCTCACCCTGTAGAGGTTATCTTCCTGCTGGTACACTAATACCCGCCTTGGCCATATTACATAATATAAAATCATGATAAAAATGATTTCTATGTACATTTAATATTCACCATGTTTACATTATTTTATTATACTATGCTTACTTTTAAATTTTGAAATTTAACTTTACTAATAAAAACTTTTATCTTCATTTATTACCACTGCCCAAAAACCAACATTATCAAAATATTCACATGTACATATAAATATATGAAATAATCACCAAAAAACACCCCACATGACAATCTTATTAAATTACATCTAAGACCCAATATAAATATATATATCTCGAAAAATATCCACTTTAATTAATTTTGACAACACGGCGCCTCACTTTCTTTAAATTAGTTCTATTAATAGAACCAAAAAAACCGCACTTGGTCCTTTAAATAAACCCACTCGGCGACAACCGAATATAAATAAATAAATCCGAAACTCACTGCATTACAACCTAACCTAAAAACATGGTCAAAAACTTGATTAAAGCATTACTAAAAGAAATAAATGAACGCACTCTTCCAAACTTATATACACATTTACACACCCGAGAGTACAGCAGCTCACTGAGTAAATATCATGAATAGTTACCTTTCACTTGTGAGTCCTCCGGCAGGACGAGACAAACAAGACGAACACGAACTGGAGGAGTCTTCTGTCGAGCAGCAGCCGTCGTCACTTAGTCTCTCGGACACCCAGAACCAGGAACACTGGCAGTGGTATTGCAGGGAAGGTAACACAACCCTCACACAGCTTGTCAAGGGCTCCAACCAAGGCCGCACCCTGACCCAGACCCTCACTGAGCTAGCTAACTCGACTGACTGACACGTAATATCCTTCTGCTACTTCGCAGTTAGACTGTACTTCCGAACACTATTCGGTTAAAGCTACTTGCCGAAAGCGTGCAATCGCTCACCGTTAAGCTAGCTGCACGGGCTTTACGCTTACGTTTACAATACATTTATCAACTTTTCTAACCTAAGGCTATTTACAGAGGTCGGCGACCTCGATTTATTACAAAAAAACGACTTGAGAAAAATAAAAAAAAAAACATGTCACATCCGTTACGTGACAATGTCCCAGGAGACCCGTCGCGCCCTGTTCCTGTCCAGCCTTGTGTTCGTTGCCCTGGGGACGGGCGGAATCAAGGCCAATGTGGGGCCGTTTGGGGCGCAGCAGTTACTGGACCTGGGGGAGGGCGCCGTCAAGTCATTCTTTAACTGGTGAGTCCAACGAGGGACGTACAAAGTGAAAAACAGGTCAGAAGGTGCGTCCATATCTAGATCAACTCTTTGGGTATCGGTAGCGGTTTTAGTCGCGATGATTCCTATATACCGCTACCGATACCCAAAGGGTTAAAGGACGGCACTATAGTAAATTATCGTACCTCTCATTTTGTTCACCAGACAGCCGTTTCGTTGACGCTAATCCTGTAATTAACCCAATTAATCCCAGTGCCGCATTTCTCAAAGTTTAGAGGCGTCATTTAACAGCTATGTTCCAGTACCAGGCGATAGATCGACCATGATAATTCAAGGGCAGTACCAGACGTGCTGTAAGGCGCCAAGTTAATCCGACACTACCCTTGAAATATCGTGGTCTAATCCATCTCTTGCAACTGGTTTGTAATAGTTAAATCTCCCAAATTTTGATCTTGGGATTAAATGAATCAATTCATTATAATGACGACGACGACTACGACGACGATGATAGACCTCTTGTTTTTGAAATTTATAATGTGACCTGAAACCGGTACTACAGGGGAGGGGGAGGAAGGGCCGGAGTACCCGAAGAAAGAACCCCTGACGATTCGCCCGAATTAACGGTGACACTTACCAGAGAAGAAAAGTCCGACGCCGGAAACCGGTCTCGAACCTCGCATCTTTAGCATTGGTGGCAGGCGCTTTAACCACTGCGCCACGGACCGCCCTATGATGATGATGATGATGATAATGATGATGATGGTAATGGCTGTGCAGGTTTTACTGGTTTATCAACGTGGGGGCGCTGCTAGCCTACCTGGGCGTGGCCTACATCCAGCAGAACATCAGCTTTGCCTGGGGCTTTCTCGTGCCGCTCCTCTCCATGCTGATGGCGATCGTTCTCTTCGTGTCTACACACAACTACTACGTGCACATTCCGCCTGGAGGTGGGCGGCGCCGTGTGAACGGAAATAACCGCAAAAGTAACAAGCAAAATAGACCCCCCCCCCCCCCTTCCCCACCGGATAAAAGTATGCTTTTGGAGTTGTTTAATGAAATGCGATATACACACTTCATAACAAACCTAACTGGTTTATGTAATTGTCTTGGGTGCAGTGTTCCAAACAGAAAGGTGGGAACCCCACCAACACATTTAGCTCGTTCAAGCATTCAAGGTGTTCCGCATCAATAGCTGCGTAAGTGTCGTATAACGACACTTTCGCAGCTATGGATGCGTATCGCATTGAACGAGTTAACTGGTCTATTCCTACTGACCACAGACCAGCTTGTGTACATATGTCTTTTCAGAGAGCGTGCTGGTGACCAGTGTGTTGGTGTGCTGTCAGGTGTGTAAGCGCCCAAACCCAGACAGGGCCCCTGGGGAAAAGCGGCGCGTGTTTGACAGGGCCCGGATGAAGTATGGCGGTTCCTTTGATGACGTCACTGTGGACAGTGTCAAGGCCGTGTTGAGAATCCTGCCCGTGTTCGTGCCTCTCATTCTGTACTTTGCTATCTACAACCAGGTGATGTGTGCTGATTTGACAGGAGACATGTTTGTTGAAAGTTAGACTACCCTTATTTATAAAAAAAAAATGAACGTGCTTACTTTCGCCAATGGCGCCAAGAACAAATCAATCAATCAATCAATCAGTCAATCAATCAATCAAACATTAAACGTTTCGAGCTTAACGTCTTAAGTCCACCACGAAAGTGATCTCAAAGACATTCCACTGAATAGGTCTGAACAAACTTTGACCCAAGCTGGATTCGAAATGCGACCTATCGGACGAGAGTCGAATGCTCTACCACCTAAGCCACCCAGCTCCTCTAAATAAATAAAGAAATCAATAAATCAATAAATAATAGATAAATAGGTAAATGAAATAAGACAATGATTAGACCTATAAATACAGACATTGTTTACACCTTCTCGACTATTGTCACCCGAAAGCGACAAAGACGGCACATCAAAAATGGTCTGCACACATTTTGACTCAGATCGGGTTCAGTCCCGCAACCTTGGAACAAGAGGTCAATGCGCTGCGCTTTAACAAGGACACAGTGATGAAGATAATGGATGTGACATTACTGTAATGAGTTAGTGAGAATACGCAGGAGGCCCCCGAAGGAAGAAAATAAATCTGTTTGCTGTTACAGTAGAGTCTAAATTTCCAAGTTTGGGATTTGTCTTTTTAAGAGTACATACCAGCTATCGAACCAGACTGAACGCAATTCCCAGTGATAGGATTTGTCCTCTGTAGACTTTATTACGGTTTAGGAGACAGCTCGACCATGGTGGTTCAAGGATGGTGCAGGAATAACCTGGCGCCTCTAGGCGCCAAGCTATTCCGGCACCACCTTTAAACTATCATGGTCGATCCGTATAATGTTGTAGTGTGTCAGGACTGAATGAGTGAACACTGCATCTATAAACCCATATGATTTTACTGTATGCAGATGTCGACGACAATTTTTTTCCAAGGCGAGCGGCTGGACTTGACGATTGGGAAGGGGAAGGTCCCGGCGTCAGCACTGAACGTGTTCAACACCCTCATGATCATCCTGCTCATCCCCATTGTGGACAGGGGGTTGTACCCATTTATGGAGAGGCTGGGGCGCCCGCTCAACCATCTGCATAGGATAGGTACGAGTGTTTGTTGTTTGTTTGTTTGTTTGTGTGTGTGTGTGTGTTTGTGTTTGTGTTTGTTTGTGTGTGTGTGTGTGTGTGTGTGTGTGTGTGTGTGTGTGTGTGTGTGTGTGTGTGTGTGTGTTTTACTAATTTAAGCTTCCTTTGTCTCCTCAGGAGTCTTACTCTCACCCCGCTGGCCCTAACAACCTAGGTGTGAACAGTCAAGTTTACGAGCTGTTCTAGCCAGTGTAGGAGCCGACCCATGCCACTATGTCAGGTAGTAGTGGACTCCCTCTGGGGGAAACTCCGCACTGCTGCCGAGTCACTTCGGTGGTGTTTAGTCTCGCCTTCAAACGAGCAAACCTACTATTCCCCCTACCTATGACATTGCTTTTTGCTAGCCGCGGAGTCGACAAGTGAGAGCTGCTCCCCCCCCCCCCCTCAACCCCGCACCCTCCTCCCACCAGAGTCAATATAATAATAATAATAATAATAATAATAATAATAATAATAATAATAATAATATAATAATAATATAATAATAATAAGTGGTTCTTGTGTAGCGCACAATCTTTTTGTGGCAAAAACTCATTGCGCTAACACACACATTCAAACATGACATAGACGATATGAAACGTTACAAATAAATACAACAGGACCACGGATCTACGACTGAAGAAAAGCAAGCTGGAAGAAGCGAGCTTTCAACTGAGCCTTAAACTGAGAGAGAGTAGGGAGATTTCGCAGACTGGCAGGCAGCGAGTTCCAAACTGAAGGTGCAATGAAGCTGAATGAGCGTTCACCAACAGTTTTCAAGTTACGTTTAGGCGCCTTCAAGAGTTTCTCACTGGAGGACCGCAGAGAACGTGAAGGCTGGTATGTGCAGAGTGAAGCAGAAAGGTCAGCCGGGAGAGACCCGTCAAAGTGACGGTATGCCAGAGTTGCCATCTTGTACTGGCATCGAAACTTCACCGGCAGCCAGTGGATTTCTATAAGCATGGGTGACATATGGTCGCGTTTACGTTTATTCAGAACAAACCGTGCAGTCAACCCCTACGTCAACCACGCACAGCTGCAGGCTGTGGGTGAAACAACCGCGGACCAAGGAATCCTGGAGGACGGGGCTGAGATTGCCACGAGAAGAAGATTCGAGGGCACAGAAACCTGAAGCAGCATATTCCATGATACACGATGAAGAGAACGATGTTGCGATGATATTAGTGAGGTCCGTGTGGTTGGGGACTACCTGACAGGGCCGCTTGCCACGCTTCCTGTCGCGCTTTCAGTTTTCTTGCCAAACCGGCGGCTGCATGCTCAATCCAGGCACTTCTGCAACACGACACACATCGCCTATGTTAATTCAACAGTGGGGCCAAGAGGTACCAATCTCTTCTGCCCGGCACCACCCTTGAACTAGTATAGTCATCCTACACTTTATTGTATTGTGGGAGGTTAGGGTAGTTTAACCCAACGGCCGCATGTCCCCAATTTTGAAGGCGTCACCTCATGACTACGCACCAATTGCAGGAGATGGGTCGACCATGATAATCCAAGGGTAGTGCCAGATTAGCTTGGCGCCAGCAGGCGCCAAGCTAATCTGACACTACCCTTGAATTATTATGGTCGATCCGTCTCCTGCTGTAGTGCGTCGAAGCTAAATGGGTTAATGTTGACGTTGCTCTGTGCAGGTATCGGCCTGGTCCTGGCAGCTCTGTCTGTCGTGGCTGCGGGGATCGTGGAGATTGTGAGAAAAAACGAGATGGACAAACCAGGGGGGACCATCGTGCAGGAGCTAGGGGGAGAGAAATTTAACGCCTCCACGGTCTCCGTCTTTGTCCAAGTATCGGAGTACTCGCTTATAGGAGCCAGCGAGGTTTTCGCCAGCATCTCAGGTATTGCACAGTGTTCGAAGAGTACACACACACAGCATACAAAGATAAGGCAAAGCTATTCAGATGTAAAGAAACTATTTAAGATGGATAACAGCTGTCTAAAGAAATTATTTTTTTGTGCGTGTGCATATGCAAATTCTCGAGCACTCGCTGTAATATCCCAACACATTGCCTATGCCCATCTAAGAATATCTAAGGAGAAATACAATGAACTGTCAAATTACATATCTGTGAAAACGGCGGATTGAAAGCCCGGACAAACATGCGATATCGCATGTTTGTCCGGGCTTTTAATCCACTCCTTTCATTCGAAACACGTGCAATTTTCACCAATTTCTGATTTCTGAAATATGTCTTTTATGCCTTGTGTTTAGATCGGAGGCACATCATTCTAATTACAAATGTAATAAAATGCATAAAGCCGCGTATCCGAATGCGGCACGCCTGTAATGAGTTAACGACGTAGACGAGTTAGTACGCGTGGCTTTCTGTCTCCTCTCCCCCCAGGTCTAGAGTTTGCCTTTACCCAAGCGCCCGGGTCTATGCAAGGTGTCCTCACGGGACTGTTCTACGTGGCGCTGGGGCTGGGAGGGTTTGTGGCCGACGGCATCATGAACGCAGTGGAGGCGGCCACTACTTCATGTAAGCACGACTATGTCATTTTGGTTATTGCAGTATAGTAGTAATGTCCATACTTCACTGTGATAGCAGTTTACTAAAGTACCATTACGATTAAAATATGAAGACACATTTCAACAGCAGTTGTGTTTGTTATGCCTTGTCGACACACTTTATGACCTTTAACAGCAGTTTGTACACGCAGCACAAACCACACGCGTAATCGCACTTATCTATTCTGCGCTGCCGTTAGCGTGTCAGTCTATTTTTAGCCTTTTCTCGCAATGATAGGCGTTGTACTTTTAGAAGGGAGTAGAGTCGTTGTCAGGTTACTTGATATAAAGACGACGTGTGCTGAACCGGATTTCCCTGTGTCAAAATGAACCGTAACTAGACCTGTGTGTAGCGTTTCGTAACCATCTGTTATAGAAGTATATCTTTGAACAGTTACGGCGGTAGTGGGCCTTCAAAGCAATCACGTCCATGGCGGGCTCTAAATGCTAAAATTCACCGATACAACGGGTTATCAATGTTGTCCTGCCTCAGCTATGTCTTGCCTACCCTTCTTTTCACAAACTATATAAGCAGGCACATGCACGAGAGGTTCTCCGCTACCTATTGAACGTAAAGGGAAGGAACCCTGCCTTAACCCTTTTCGTACAGCATAAGAATATTTGTAAAGAAGATATTGCGATCTATTAAGTAGTACACTTTAGCTTGGAGGAGGTCCCGTTAATGCAAGACTTGGTTTCAATGAACGCTACATAACAATGAGTTTTGTTGAGGAATTTAATGGGAGAGGATCGTTCATATCACGTGATGGTTTAAAAAAAAAACACACACGTTTATTCTGCTCAGCGTTGAAAAGATAACTAACGCTTGCGTGACGCAAAACTCATGACTTTCAGTACAGGTTACATTGCCCACATTGCAGTTTTGTCACACTGCCAGAAATGATTTACTTACATCCTGTAACTCATTTGAGACGAGCTGCATTCGGATACGCGGCATTGCCGCGTATCCGAATGCAGCTCGTCTCGAATGAGTTAATGCTTAGAATTACAACTTTTTGGGGCACGTTACTTTGTCACAATATTATTGCAGTATGATGATGACGATATATTTACCATGACGGTGCTAACAGTAAAACGTCACTTCACTCTCTCTCTCCAGCGCCGTGGATCTCTGACGAGGTGAACGACGCCCACATGGAGTACTACTTCTTCCTGCTGGCCGGCCTGATGGTGCTGGACCTGCTTTTCTTCATCGTCATCGCCCGCTTCTACAGGTACGCGCACACGCCCCCTCATACCGTCCTGGTGGACGGAGAGAACCCTGCGGCGAAGAATGACACGGGCAAGGCTGCAGAAGGGGACGAACTCACGCACATGTAGGCGACAAATCACAAGGGGAGGGAATCGAAGACTTTATCGCCAAGAGTTTCGTGCCCCTTCTTGGACAGCGTCGATAGCACGTTTTGCACACAATTGTGTTTGAGCCTTTGATAATCAGGGGACGTTACCGTCATCCACTTCCTGTGGTCAGACTTCAAACACGCAGAATGAGCTTACTGCCTTCAGACTGACGTCATCGCCAAATGATTTACTGGCGATGACGTCACTCAGACTGGCTTACTGCTTATAGGTGCTATTAAATTAACCCATTACGCCCCGACGCAGTACAACAGGAGATGGATCGACCGTAATAATTGAAGGGTAGTGCCAAGTTAACTTGGCGCCAAGTTAACTTACTTACTTACGCCTGTCACCCCTCCCCGGGTATAGGCCGTCGACGAGAGACCTCCAGCAACTCCTGTCCTGTGCTTCTCCTTCGATTCTACTCCAGGTGGTTCCTAGTCTCTTGATGTCTGCTTGGAGGTCTCGACGCCAGGAGTTTCTCGGCCTACCTCTTTTCCTCTTTCCCTGGGGGTTCCATGACAATGCCTGCCTAGTGATACTGGAAGCTGGCTTTCTCAGGCTGTGACCGATCCATCCCCATCTTCTTCGCCCAATTTCATTCTCTGCTGTTATCTGCTCTGTTCTGTCTCAGAGTCTGACGTTGCTGATCTTCTATGGCCAGTGGATTTTCAAAATTCTTCTAAGGCAACTGTTCATGAAGGAATTACTGTTAGTCTTTTCGTCGGCGTTTTTGTAGCTATTTCCTTTTTTGCAGGGTGGGAAAGCTACCCCCACGCCCAACCCCCTTACTAGGAGGACCAGGGTTTTTTCTGTCGGGGTCACCTTCCCTTAGACCATGTTGGTTCACGGCACCTTATTTCATTCGGTGCACCCCTCTCACGAGGGACCCCCTATCCACCACCCAGGGGACGCGCCTCAACGCCATATGGTCCCAGCGCGAGGGCCAAGTTAACTTGGCACTAAGTTAATCTGGCACTTCCCTTGAATTATCAAAGTCGGTCCGTCTCCTGCACCTGCTACATAGTCGGCAGGTGGCACCTCTAAATGTTTGGGGAATTGCGACCGTGGGGTTTAAATGGGTTAATTCACGGTCATTTTTCACGCCACATGTTTCGCGTCCTGGTATTCTAATCAGTAAAAATTAATCGTCGCTTCCTCATCGCGCTCTTCGTAAAATGTATCTTGGTGTCCTATGTACGCATCGTAAAATGTATCTTGGCGTTCTATGTACGCATCGTAAAATGTATCTTGGCGTCCTATGTACGCATCGTAAAATGTATCTTGGCGTCCTATGTACGCATCGTAAAATGTATCTTGGCGTCCTATGTACGCATCGTAAAATGTATCTTGGCGTCCTATGTACGCATCTCTAGGCTAAAGCTTCAATAGTATTACTGACCCTGACAACTTCTAGCCATGTGGTATCCCAGTGTGGAAAAGACCCTCGGGCTGAAAGCAGCCGGAGTGGGCCCGCTGCGAGGGCCCACTCCGGCTGACTTTAGCCCGGGGATCTTTTTATGTATCTTGGCGTCCTTTGTACGCATCTGTAGGCTAAACTTCAATAGTATTACTGACGCTGACAACGTCTAGCCAGGTGGTATCCCAATGTGGAAAAGACCCTCGGGCTAAAGTCAGCCGGAGTGGACCCGCTGCTAGGGCCCACTCCGGCTGACATCAGCCCGAGGATCTTTTTTTGCATTTTAGGTTTTAATACAGGCATTAGACATAACAGGTTGCGATCAAATTCTGTTATTTGAAGCCGGCAAAAGGCAATAAGTCCACTTTTACGGAAAGCGACATTTTCTTTATAACGAAAGAACATCTCGTTTTTCACAAAAATTGACATACTCTCTTTTGCCTTAGGAAAGAAGACTTGACCAGAAGAGAGTAGTGCTGACGTGATATGGCAAAAACCACTCAGTCCATTTTTGAGAAAAGCGAGATTTTTATTGTATAACAATGAAAATCTCGCTTATCTCAAAAATAGACAAACTGATTTTTGTCAGCTGGATGGCTAATTGAATGAGGCAAATATGAGCGTGCCTACCTCTCTGCCTTCTCACGAGTTCTTGTCAGCCACTGTAAACCTGCTGCCTCTGTATTCCAGTTCCATAGATTGATTATGCTGGATTGACTGTCTAACCGGCCTTGAAATGTGTGCCCACAACGTGTGTGCGTGTGAATGTGTGCTTCCGTGCGCGCGTTTGCGTGTGTGCATTTGCATGGGTGCTTGCGAGCGTGCATGTGAGTACGTGTGCTTGTTTGTGTCTAAGTATGTTTAACATATGATTTATGCTGGTACAACACACACTATAAAGTATTCAGAAGCTTCTCGACCAGTTTAACGTGATTTATTTTTCTTTTCATTTGTATCCTTGTATTGTCTTTAGACCTGTAGTGGGCACCTGCTTTCCACACACACACACGCACACACACACATACACACACACACACACACACACACACACACAGACACACACACACACACAGACACACACACAGACACAACACACACAACACACAACTCACACACACACACGCACACACACACACACACACACACACACACACACACACACACACACACACAACACACACAACACACATACACACACACACACTAAAATAGAATGAAATAACTAAAAATAAATGTTCATATTTTTGCATTTGTTTCTAATTATATAATAATATCGGTGAAGGAAGGGGGGGGATGGACACTCTGCCCCCTTGCCCCCCCCCCCCCTTGCCCCCAACCCCCTTTTCTATGTACTTTTTTTGATTGGGGAGTGGGGGGGGGGAAAGGGCAGTGAAGGGGTTAACTTGTCTATTCGGCTCAGAGTTACGGGAAAGGCTAACGTGGAGGCGGGTGTAGCTGGTGCTTTCGACGGCAGTGATTAACCCTTTTAAACCGCAAGGCCCCATTTCTCAAATTTTGGAGGTGTTGCCTAACGAGTAGGTACCAGTTGCAGGGGATGGATTGACCATGACAATTCAAAGGTAGTGCCAGATTAGCTTGGCGCCGGACTAATCTGGCACTACCCTTGAAATTATCACGGTCGATCCATCTCCTGCTATAGGGACTCGGGGCTCAATGGGTTAAAATGCACTCTGTTTAAAATGGATGTACATGTCACGCGGCATCAGTGTGAGACGTCTAACAGACTGTTTTCCAATGAGGAGCTGATTGCAGATAGGCTTACAGCTGTTTTGATGACGACATATCGAGAGAAACGTCGTCAGCAAACAAACTGCATGATCGCACTTTTGCTGATGATCACGATCTGAGGATGGAAGCGAGGTACATTTTCGCCAGTATGGGCCATACTAATATGCGTAAGCTTTCACTGCAAGGGGCTTATGAAGCTCTGTGCATTGTGAATTCGCAATGTATAGAATGCTCCGGTATCGCACGACGCCGCAGAAGAGTTCATGAAACGGTCTGACGTGCAGAAGGAGACAGTTTGCGGAGCGCTACCATTATGCACTTAAAAAGAGACGTTAGATATGTATGCGAAAATTCGATAATTTGCCAATAGCATGGCTAGTTTGATATACCTGTGTGTGTCGGCAGTGGTGTCAACTTGTCTGTTGTTTCGCGTAGTTCGTTCCGAGTTCACCAACTGTACGCGGAGCAGCCAAAACAGCGCGATCAATACAACGCTCTACGACGAAACTAAGGATAAGGTAAAGAAGTTTAGAAGCTGAGCGTTAGTGACGTACCGTGCATCCCTCCCCCCCCCCCCCCACCACTACCACACACACACACACACACACTTCCGCCCCATTATTGAATTAGACTGGCTTCAAATGTGGCATAGCATGTCCTGCGACACTGGCCCCTTCCCTGCCACAATACGTACACTGTACGTACATTTTTGTTTCGGAAATCTCAGTGTGTGTGTGTGTGTGTGTGTGTGTGTGTGTGTGTGTGTGTGTGTGCGTGCGTGCGTGCGTGCGTGCGTGCGTATGCGTGCGTGCGTGTGTGTGTGTGTGTGTGTGTGTGTGTGTGTGTGTGTGTGTGTGTGTGTGTGTGTGTGAACACTCGCCACTCGCCAAAATATCAAACGGAGTGGGGTGGGGGGGGGGTAGCGTGTGCGCGTGTGGAAACTCGCCAAAAAACAAATAGGGACGGAATACCCCGAAAAAGGACTTTGTTATAGCATTTTGAACAATTCTGGGTTCCGGAACCCCTAGGATACACCCCCCTCCCCCCCCCCCCCACACACACACCTACCCACCCACTCAGATCCGCCCCTGAATCTTGTGACAAAGGCCAAACCGTCCAAGAAACACGGATGCAAATTGGTCTCGGCAAGAGGCATAGATCCTCATGAGCCCCCGTAGTCGCGGGGGCTCATGAGGATCTATGTCTCTTGCAGTTTGATCGTGTTCACATTTTCTCGGCAGTGAACGGGTTAAGAAAAAAAAATAGAGCAAGAGAGAGAGAGAGAGAGAGAGAGAGAGAGTCATAGGCCATGGAGCAAGGGTACTTACTTATCTTTGCGCTTTTCGCGGATGCTGCAATGAGGTACAGATACACCTTCATTGCGATAAATCAGAATATTCACGCACGTATCCAAGCACGCCACGACAAGCATGCGATACTGAGACATACGATAGGCTATTAATCTATTGTTTTCGTCGAAACACGTGCAAATGTGCCCTACTTCTGATTTCCAGAGAATGTGTGTTGTCGTTTGACGAGTTGATGTTGGACGAGCAGTTGTAGACCGTGGGGAACACTGTTGATATTAATTGTGTTTGCTTTTGCTGCAGGTGATTCTAAACTTCCCGTGCAGAACAGAGGCTGGACTAACTGGTAAGCAGAATAAAAGATACGAATAAGCCATTCTGCTTTTTGTAGAGTTCAAGATTTGTACCGCTAAGTGCCTTCCCGCTGTAAACTCCTGCAGCATAATATTTTGCACAATATATTTCGTGTCACTGAGTCAACTCGATCAGTGCCGAGAAAATTCTCAGCGCCACCCAACTGCAAGAGGTATAGATCCTCATGAGCCCCCGCAGTTGCGGGGGCTCATGAGGATCTATGCCTCTTGCTGACACCACTTTCTGTCTATGTTCCCAGGGCAGATTTTGTTAGTGTTGAATTATCGACGATCGCAGAAACGCGTCCTGCGTCAGCTGGCTCTGAAAGGGTGAACCACACTGGTTCGTTTTTATTACTCATGTGGGCCTATGACGCTCAGTTCTAATCCAGGGGAAAAAAACGGATTTGTTCAATAGCATGTCCGTTGAAAGGTCCTGGTAAATCAAAGTGGCACAGTTGGAGTGCGCCTGAGTTGATCAGTGTTCAGGTCGTACTCCATAGGCAATAGATTTCCCTGTCCCCCATAACCCGCCCGTCAGGGCCGTCCATGATCACCTCGGTGCTGTGGACGTTAAACGCGAACTAACTAACTAACTAACGCTCAGTTCAAGATTTCACGAGTTCTCCCACTGAGGAGTCCCGGTAAGTAGGAGGTCCAGTGGCCGATGCTGGTCTGAGGTAGGAGGTCCAGTGGCCGATGCTGGTCTGAGGTAGGAGGTCCAGTGGCCGATGCTGGTCTGAGGTAGGAGGTCCAGTGGCCGATGCTGGTCTGAGGTAGGAGGTCCAGTGGCCGATGCTGGTCTGAGGTAGGAGGTCCAGTGGCTGATGCTGGTCTGAGGTAGGAGGTCCAGTGGCCGATGCTGGTCTGAGGTAGGAGGTCCAGTGGCCGATGCTGGTCTGAGGTAGGAGGTCCAGTGGCCGATGCTAGTCTGAGGTAGGAGGTCCAGTGGCCGATGCTGGTCTCAAGACCTCTTGTTTTCTGAGCTGTTGGTGGATCAGTTTTACAATGGTCTGATGCCAGTTGAAAACCGCCTGTCTAATTTAGCAGGGTCGTCTTTTTTTCCTCAGACTCAGGTGCTGACACGATCCTATTAAACTGTTACGTGGTAGTTGTTGTCGTAGTATGATGCAATCACATAAGACACACTCAGGTAGGGTTGTTGTAAAGAAACTTCACTCAGTTGCAACTCGTCACACGTGGCACAAGGTTGTAGACCACACTGGAGTAACAGTTCCAACAGTACTGACTTTATTCTCGCGATGCACTATCTCTCACAAATGCATCCACACTTTGATACACTGTCTCATACAAAGCATCCGTAATTTTGATACACTGCGCCTCCCATACAATGCACACACATATTTCTTAACATCCTCTTTAATACTATTACAGATTGATTTCCAGAACAATCCCGCAAATTACACAACTCAACCAGTCAGAAAAGAAAACGTAAGCAAAACTCATTACTACTCATTAAAAAGAACACTCTAGGTCTATCTACAATATTCTACTAACATGTAGAGCGCATTCCGTAAATGTTGCGAAATGTTGCCAGCATGTGTACTACAAAACTTTGACGTCATATTTGAGGTCACTAGAACGATCGCGCCCTTTCCAGAACCTTCCGGGTTAATCTAGGTCGACCTTTAGCAACAATGTAGCGAGATGTACAACATTCTAGCTACACAACAAAAAGATCGATCTCAGTTCTCCATGCAAAAGAGAACGAATCATGCTAAAAATAAAAAATAAAAAAGGTGCGTGATTCTGATCTAAAATAACTCAACTGAACATCGGATCTTTCCTATGATCAACACACACATGAATAACACAGCCACAAACGTAACATAAACAAGGGTCCTCGGGCCGACGTCGGCCGCAGTGGACCTGCCTGGAGTCGCCAAGCCATTCCGACACGACCCTTGAACTATCATGTCGTGTGGTGTGAGGGCGCGATGGGGTAAAGCTGGCTTCTACAATAATATTGCCTTACATCCAGACCCAGAAAGAAATTGTAAATAGCTCAGTGAATTTTAAACCCGCTTAGCCCCGGCGAACTACAGCGATCGACCTTGATGATTGAAGGGTAGCGCCAGATTAGCTCGGCGCCGGATGGCGCCAAGCTACTTTGGCGCTACCCTTGAATTATCATGACCTGTCCATCTCCAGGAGCACTCGTTAGGTGACACCTCCACAATTTGGCAAAGGCGGCCTGGGGTTACATGGGTTAAACCACGATCAGCAGGAGGCGCGGGTACTCACGAACTTCTGTTTCTGCTGTGGGGGCTCGTGAGAATCTCTATATTTCTCTTGCATTTGGACTCTATGGCTGACTGGACTCGACGGCTGACTGGACTCGACGGCTGACTGCACTCGATGGCTGACTATTTTAGGCACAATTCACAGTACTCGTGGCGGTGCCTTGCCGAAACCGGCAAACATGCAATTTTGTTAACCTGTTTAGCCCCAGATCCATACAACAGGAGATGACTTGACCATGTTAATTCAAGGGTAGTGCCAGATTAGCTTGGCGCCTTCCGGCGCCAAGCTAATCTGGCACTACCCTTGAATTAACATGGTCAATCCATCTCCTGCAACTGGTACATAGTCGTTAGGCAACACCTCCAGAATTTGAGAAATGGGACCTTGGGGCTAAAAGTGTTATTCGTTTGAGATTTGCTAATCGCTTGAAAACACTCAAAATAACTCGTAAAATGATCAAAGTTTGCTTCTTTTATTCAACTACAAATAAAACTTTTATCTCTCCCTTGTAGAAGTTGACAACAATTTGCAGCACAATCGTATAAATATACTAGTATAGGTGTCTCTTCAGGGGTTTCGAAACACAAGAAAAATTAAGCGGACATGTAACTCGTCTCAGACAGTAATAAATCTCCATTAACTTCTAAACTAAAAGCTGTTTTTAGAACTCTAATTTCAAATTCGTCTAGTCTTACACCATCTTTGTCAGATTTTTTATCTAAATTGTTCATGCAGAAGAACCGAGGATAAGTTTATTACTGAAAGATCAAAATTAATAAGTTTAATGTGTTAAACTAAAAAGTTCTGCAGTAACAAGGTCTGCTGCAAATCTTTATGTTTGCCACACATTTGTAAACCACGATAACTTCGCAACCAACCGCTATTTTTCTCCTCACAAACGCTAACATATTCTGCTCCAGGACCAAAATCCGCAAATGTGGAAGTTGCCCCCTGAAGACTGTATTACACTTCTGGCAACAGATCGAGCGTGATAGTTCAAGGGTTGTGCCAGAATAGCTTGGAGCCCATGGGCGCCAAGCTATTCTGGCACAACCCTTGAACTATCACGCTCGATCCATGTCTTCCCGTGGCGTGTCGGAGTTGAACGAGTCAACCATGAATGAATTGCCTGAAGGCACCAAGCTAATCTGGCACTACCCTTGAATTATCATGGTATTGTTTATCACTTTGGTTACAAACGGAGACGTTAACAAAGTTTTGAAAATAATAATCATGATGCACATTTTCTCGGCTGAACTGGTTTCCAGGTACCATGAATCCTGCCTTTTAGTCACCCTTTCAGTGCCGAGAAAATGCGAACACCGCCCAACTACAAGAGGTATAGATCCTCATGAGCCCCCGCACTTGCGGGGGCTCATGAGGATCTATACCTCTTGCTGACACCACTGTAAACCCATGTTGATGGGACATCTAGAGCTTTTTGGGTCTGAAATTAACGAAGATTGCAGAAACACAGGCTGTGTCAGCTGGCGCTCAAAGGGTTAATGTCTACATGCATATTTTCCTCTTTTCAGTTTGCCGGCAATTTCCAAACAATCTGCCTAACGGCCTTAGCAGTGGCAGCTCGGTTACCAAGCCGCTGGAGTTTGGTGCCACCATGTTTATTAAGGAGATCAACTTCACTGGGGGTGCTGGATTATATAGCTGTTCGGGGGCTGTTTTCACGTGGAGGGTACCATCGGATGGTATGATAATAATAATAATATAATAATAATACCAGTTATTATATGGGCGCTTTACCCAATTCTGCAAATTGGTTCAAAGCGCCGCGAACTGAACCCAACACGCACGCTCACGTGACACACACATTCACTCTAAAGACAAACACAGTACAAGACAAACACAGGACATTCACGTGGTGCGAAGCGTCAGCTCAGCTACTGAGGTTTCGGAAATTTTGATCGCTTGTATTTGAAATTTATTAAGTGGCCTAAAACCGGTACCAAAGTGGGTTTTGTGTGATAACTCATTCCAAGCGCCCCGCATCAACAGCTGCGGAAGTGTCGTATGATCTCAGTAGCGTGTTTTCAATGACCTGTTGTCTAAAATTGCCCGTTTTCCTGTCTTGAGTATCTTCGCAGATTGTGATCTATTGTATTTATTTATTTATTTATTTTATTTTGTTCATTGTTTATTTATTTATCACCCCAGCAGGAGATGGATCGACCATAATAATTAAAGGGCAGTGCCATATTCGCTTTGCATGTGGTGTGTCTTGGGCAAAAGAACCTGGCGGAGCCCATCCCTCTCCAGGCTGTTAACCACAACCGAAACTCCACATAACTTGTGGCTCGCCTTGGTCCTGGACACGTGGCCGATGAGACCCTGATGGGACTTCTTCGCTTTGGGTGGTGACTTCATCAAGAAAGTTCATACACCCAATCAGGTACCCGTGTCAGCACCCTAGCCTTTGTTTATCCAAAACTTAACCTGCAAGGCAGCAGGGGACTCGTGAAGGCGGGGTTGTCTATGTCCCGAGCAGATGTGAACATCTGCCCACTGCCCAGTGTAAACACGTAGAAGAAATTTTGAAGAAAAATAATAGCAAAAAAGCATACCAGCTGGTGAAAGACCTGACCTGTGTAAAACAAGGACGCTCGTCGATCATTCAAGATAGTGAAAGGAACTGTCTTACGGAAGACCAAGACATACTGAAGAGATGGACAGAGTACTGCTCCGATTTGTACAGCTGCAGGGGACCCAGGCATACTTGTCAACCCACCCGTGACCAACCATGGCAACTATCCCATCCTCCGAGAAGAAGTAGAGGCTGCAGTGAAGTCGCTGTAAAAAGGGAAGGCAGCAGGAGCAGACAACATCCCAGCAGAGCTAGTCCAAGAAGGGGGAGAAGACATATAAGAGCCTTACTAACAATCTGCAATAAGATCTGGCAGTCAGGGGATTGGCCCACACCATGGACCCAATCACTTATAATAACTCTCCCCCTAAAAGGCAACTTACATCAATGCCAGAATTATCGTACGATCAGTCTTATATGCCACCCAAGCAAAGTCATGTTAAAGATCCTACTAAACAGGCTGAAGCCACAGGAAGAGGAAATCATAGCTGAGGAACAGGCAGGCTTCAGACCAGGGCGCAGCACAACTGAGCAGATCTTCAACCTGAGAGTTCTATGTGAGAGGTACCTCCAGCACCAGCAAGATCTCTATCATGTCTTTTTGGATTTTTAAGAAAGCGTTTGACAGGGTGTGGCATGCAGCCTTTTGGTCCACCATAAAGCTATACAACATCAATGCCAACCTGATCAAAGTCATAGCAAACCTTTACAACAAGGCCACTAGCGCAAAACTGGTTTAGGACTACAGTTGGAGTCAGACAAGGCTGCTTGCTCTCACCTACTCTTTTCAACATCTTCCTGGAAAGAATCATGACCGACGCTCTGAAAGATCATGAAGAAACTGTCAGTATTTGAGGCAGAACAATCACGAACTTGCGCTTTGCGGACGACATTGATGGCCTTGCAGGAACAGAGAAGGAGCTAGCTCAGCTGGTGGAAAAGATGAATAGTACAGCCATTGCATATGAGATGGAAATCAGTGCAGAGAAGACCAAATTGGTGACCAATAACGCCAGTGGCATTGGCACTGAAATCATGGATGGAGGCCAAAAACTGGAAACAGTTAAGAAATTCAAATACTTAGGAGCCATTGTGACAGATGAGGGATCAAAACCAGAAATACTGTCCAGGATTGCGCAGACAACAACAGCGCTGACAAGATTGAAGACCATATGGAAGGACAGAAACATCACACTCTGCTCCAAGATCAGACTGATGCGCTCCTTAGTCATCTCCGTGTTCTTGTATGCCTGCGAGTCATGGACCCTCACAGCAGACCTTGAAAGGAGGATACAAGCCACTGAAATGAGATGTTTTCGAAGGCTGCTTGGCATCTCATACAGAGATCACATCACAAACGAGGAAGTGGGAAGCAGAATCAGGCAAGCCATCGGGCCCTATGAAGACTTATTAGCCATTGTGAGAAAACGGAAACTGAAGTGGTATGGGCATGTCACGCGTTCAGCAGGGCTTGCCAAAACAATCCTGCAAGGCACTTTGCAAGGAGGACGAAGGAGAGGAAGACAGAGGAAAAGATGGGAGGACAATATCGCAGAGTGGACAGGACTGAAGCTGGGCGATACGCTGAGAATGGCAGAAAACAGAGGAATGGAGGGAGCTGGTTGCAAAGTCATCAGTGGTGCCCCAACGGTCGGCAAGACTACGGGATATAGATAGATAGATAGCCAGATTCGCTTGGCGCCGACGCACTACAGCAGGAGGTGGATCGACCATCATATTGAAAGATTGTACCAGATTAGCTTGGTGCCATCAGGCGCCAAGCTAATGTGGCACTGCCCTTGAATTCAAGTTCTCATGGTCCATTCATCTCCTGAGACTGGTACATAGTTGGCCACTGTAAACTTTGAGCTAAACGGCCTTGGGGTTAAATGGGTTATGCAAAGGTTTGATTTATTTGTAATTTGATTCCAGAAAAGAGTCGACTAAACACAAAGGGCTATCTCCTGAAAATGGATAGGGTTGGGAGTGCCTCCTCCAATTGCCGGACATTTGACATTCAGCGCTTCAAACTTGAAAGCAATGTAAGTGTTGAGAAAATTATATGCAAGATCTTTCACCGAAAGAATTGCATTACACAAATATTTTGTAATAATAATAATAATAATAATAATAATAATAATACCGGTTATTATATAGGAGCTTTACCCAATTCTGCGAATCGGCTCAAAGCGCCGCGAACTGAGCCAAACACGCACGCTCACGTGACACACACGCATACACTCTGAAGACAAACACAGTACAAGACAAACACAGGACATTCACGTGGTGCGAAGGGTCAGCTCGGCTACTGAGGTTTCGGAAATTTTTGATCGCTTGTATTTTGAATTTGATAAAGTGGCCCGAAACCGGTACCATAGTTTATGACTTCCAGGTACTTGCTTTAACCCCTTAACTGCCGGGTCAAGGCGAACGCCACCCGCAGCTTGCAAGAGACATAAACCCTCATGAGCCCCCGCAGTCGCGGGGGCTCATGAGGATTTATGTCTCTTGTGGGTCCTGTGTTCTTTATGCCTAATTGCGTCCCATTATTTTAAACTTGCGTTCTTGACGCGAAAGTTGGTCAGTATGCAGAGGTTTCGGACGCGATTTCATGATCTCCGGCAACGAAGGGGTTAACACAAAGTTTGCGAGGGTGCCCGTATGACATAGCTGTGACATGAAACTTTCACTGAAAACGCGAACTGATTGTGATAGTGTCATGACACCATCTTCGTTGTTTCGTGGACTAGTTCTTCATCATTAAATTTACACAGTCAGAATCTCATTAGAAGCCTCCACAATCTCATTAACAAATGATGGTAAGTGTTAACCCGTTGTGTGTCTTTTGTCGCATACTGTGTTCCTGCAGGCTTCGTAAATGTAATAATAATAATAATAATAATAATAATAATAATAATAATAATAATAATAATAATAATAATACATAGTATTTATATGGCGCATTTCTCATTTGTAGAATATAACTCAATGCGCAGGACGTAGCCGCGAACTGAACCCAACAAGCACGCTCACGTGAATCACGCGCATTCCCTCACACACTGTACATAAACACAGGACATTCACGTGGTGCTCTAAGGGCAAGCTCAAACGAGCTACTGAAATTTTGGAAATTTAAATCGTTTTTTATATTTTTGAAATTTGATTACTGAAGTGGACTGAAGTTAATACTGAATTCGTGGGGGCCGGAGTACCCGGAGAAAGAACCCCCGACGGTCCGCCCGAATTAATGGTGACATTTACTAGAGGAGAAATGTCTGACGCCCGGGGACCGGGTATCGAACCTCGCACCTCTTGCATTGGTGGCAGGCGCTTTTACCGCTTCGCGGCCACGGACGTAAATTTGAAGACACATTTCAGCACAATTTGTGTTTGTTATGCCTTGTCGACACACCTAATGAACTTTGACAGCAGTTTGGACAATGTAGCGAACTCACACGCGTAATCGCACTTCAGTATTGAATTTATTCTGCGCTGCCGTTAGCGTGTCAATCTATTTTTTAGCTGTTTCTCGTACTGAAAGCGTTGTATTTCTAGAACGGAGTGGAGTCGTTGTCAGGTTACTTGATATACAGACGGCGTGTGCTGAACTGGATTCTCCTGTGTCTAAATGAACCATAGCTAGACCTGTGTGTCGGGTTTCGTAACCATCTGTTACAGAAGTGTATCTTTGAACAATTGCGGGGGACCTGGGTGGCTTGGTGGTAGCGTGTCGGTCTCTCGACCGAAAGATCCCGGGTTCGAATCCAGCTTGGGTCAAAATTTGTTCAGACCCTATTTCGGTCCCCCGTCTTTGAAATCACCTTCGTGGTGGACAAAAGACGTTAAACCCTAAACGTTTAACGGGTTTGTTTTTTTTTAACAGTTGCGGCGGTAGTGGACTTTTAATTCAGCACCAAAATACCCTTACGGTGTCCCAGGTAGATGGATACAAAGTGGTGTCAGCAAGAGGCATAGATTCTCATGAGCCCCCGCAGTTGCGGGAGCTCATGAGGATCTATACCTCTTGCAGTTGGGTGGTGTTCAAATATCCACGGCAGTGAACCGGAGTGATGAGCTGAACAATGATTTCCTGTTTCAGAAAATGAAGTTCACTTTTGAGATGTTCCCGTTCCCGTTTTCGCAAGCTGCCACCTACATCGCTAGCTTGTACAGCCTGCCACTGCCGTCACCAGAGACGCATGCAAGTTCCGTCCTGGTGATCCCCGCCTGCAAAAGACTGAGTGAGTTTTAATCATAACCCCTGCGCTGCCAATAATCTCGAATTTCGCGTCTGAAACCACTGCACGATGACCGACTTTCGCGTGAAGAACACAGATGTAAATGGCGGGACCAAATACAGGCATAAAAACATGAGACCAACAAGAGACATAAATCCACATGAGCCCCCGCGACTGCGGGGGCTCATGAGGGTTTATGTCTCTTGCAGGTGTGTATATTTCGCCTTGCTCTTGCAGTAAGGGGTTAATAACTTTACTTAAATAATAAATGTCTTTCAAAGGTAGCAAAAATTAGTTCTTCTCAATTTACATTTGCAGGTGCTTTTATCATGCACGTATATAGTGCACACATGTTTTGTATTTTTAAATTTTTGTGTGTGTGTGTGTATTCTCCGTGAGTATTTTCAAGAGAGGCTACCCTTCTTTGGTCGTTCTTTTTCTTAGTGATATTACTTCCTTTGTGTTAGGTTAGCAGAGGTGTAATTCTTGTCCATATTCGGTGTCCACATCTGACCAAACACCTATCGGGCGAAAGCTTCTCGGAATAAACTTAATGGCAGTAAATAAGGCACATGACTTGTTGTTGTTGTTGTTGTGTGTTGTGTTGTTGTTGTTGTTGTGTGTGTGTATGCGTGCGTGCGTGCGTGTGTGTGTGTGTGTGTGTGTGTGTGTGTGTGCGTGCGTATGTGTGTGTGTGCGTGTGTGTGTGTGTGTGTGTGTGCGTGTGTGTGTGTGTGTGTGTGCGTGCGTGTGTGTGTGTATGTGTGTGTGTGTGGCGTGATGCGGTCCGCGGAGCAGTGGTAAGGCGCCTGCCACCAATGCTAAAGGTTCGAGGTCCGATACCAGGTTCCCGCGTCGGACCTTTCTTCTCTAGTAAGTGTCAACGCAAATTCGGGCGGACCGTCGGGGGTTCTTTCTCCGGGTACTGCGGCTTTTCCTCCCCCTCCACTTTGGTACTGGTTTCGGGCCACATTATAAATGTCAAATACAAACGATCAAAATTTCCAAAACCTTAGTAGCTGAGCTGATCGACCCTCGCACCACGTGAATGTCCTGTGTCTGTCTTGTACTGTGTCTGTCTTGTGCTGTGTCTGTCTTGTGCTGTGTTTGTCTTGTGCTGTGTCTGTCTTTTACTGTGTTTGTCTTGTCTGTGTTTGTCTTGTGCTGTGTTTGTCTTGTCCTGTGTCTGTCTTGTGCTGTGTTTGTCTTGTGCTGTGTTTGTCTTGTATGTGTTTGTCTTGTGCTGTGTCTGTCGTCCTGTGTCTGTCTTGTCCTGTGTCTGTCTTGTACTGTGTCTGTCTTGTGCTGTGTTTGTCTTGTCCTGTGTCTGTCTTTTACAGTGTTTGTCTTGTCCTGTGTCTGTCTTGTGCTGTGTTTGTATTGACCTGTGTCTGTCTTTTACTGTGTCTGTCTTGTCTGTGTTTGTCTTGTGCTGTGTTTGTCTTGTGCTGTGTTTGTCTTGTGCTGTGTCTGTCTTGTCCTGTGTCCGTCTTGTCCTGTGTCCGTCTTGTCCCGTGTTTGTCTTGTCCTGTGGCTGTCTTGTCCTGTGTCTGTCTTTTAATGTGTTTGTCTTGTCTGTGTTTGTCTTGTGCTGTGTTTGTCTTGTGCTGTGTCTGTCTTGTGCTGTGTTTGTCTTGTCCTGTGTTTGTCTTGTCCTGTGTCTGTCTTGATCTGTGTCTGTCTTGTGCTGTGTCTGTCTTGTACTGTGTCTGTCTTTTACTGTGTTTGTCTTGTCTGTGTTTGTCTTGTACTGTGTTTGTCTTGTACTGTGTCTGTCTTGTCCTGTGTCTGTCTTGTCCTGTGTCTGTCTTGTGCTGTGTTTGTCTTGTCCTGTGTCTGTCTTGTACTGTGTTTGTCTTGTGCTGTGTTTGTTTTGTCCTGTGTTTGTCTTGTGCTGTGTTTGTCTTGTCCTGTGTCTGTCTTGTCCTGTGTTTGTCTTGCCCTGTGTCTGTCTTGTACTGTGTTTGTCTTGTACTGTGTTTGTCTTCAGATGGAATGCGTGTGTGTCACGTGAGCGTGCATGTTGTGTTCGGCTCGAGGCGCTTTGAACCGATTCACAGAATTGGGTAAAGCGCCTATATAACAGCCATTATTATTATTATTATTATTATTATTATTATTATTATTATTATTATTATTATTATTATTATTATTATTATTACCCTGTCTGAGAACTGGATACGGTATTTTTCTGTGAAAAAAAAGAAGAAAAGAAACGTGAATAACAATGACCGCCCAGCTGCAAGTCGGCCGCAGTAATCCCGCGCACCATGTTCGCGGGCCCACTGCGGCCGACTTCGGTCCGATGGCCTTTTGCGTAGTGTGATGAAATGTTCAACTCTAAAGCTCTCAAACTGCATTGTTTCAGTGAAGGATTAGATGAGGTGCGCATTCAGATGGGGCACATGATTTTTTTTTTAAATTCAGAAAATAAAGCTGACATTTTTTTTCTGTCACTTACACGTGTGTGTGCCAACTGTGTGCACACGCTGACACAACGCGGTTACGGGCAGTTCTACACATGTCTTTTATTATTATTGTGGGGCGGTCCGTGGCGCAGCGGTAAAAGCGCCTGCCACCAATGCAAGAGGCGCGAGGTTCGATACCCGGTTCCGGCGTCGGACTTTTCTCCTCTAGTAAGTGTCACGGTTAATACGGGCGGACCGTCGGGGGTTCTTTCTCCGGGTACTCCGGCTTTTCCTCCCCCACGGCTTTGGTATCAATTTCAGTCCACTTCATCAAATTTCAAATATAAACGATTTGAATTTCCAAAACTTCCGTAGCTCGCTTGAGCTTGCCCTTACGGCACCACGTGAATGTTCTGTGTTTATGTACAGTGTGTGCGTGGATGCGCATGGTTCATTTTCAATTGGGATAAAGCGCCTATTTAATGGGCTGATTTATTTAGTAGATTCCTGGCTGACGTTATGCCGGCAGTATTCAGGAAGTTCTGCCGGCAGTATTCTACTTTTCTAGGTCAAAAGGGGATGGTTGCAGAATTAGCCTTTTGCTGTAGCTTTTCCAGCTTTAGGTTTAAATTGACATTTATACTCATTCTGCCCGCGACACACCACAGCAAA